>JAUZSX010345855.1:0-10330 GCA_034780655.1 Idiosepius hallami
AAATATATAATGTGTGAATATATATGTGTATATATGTATGTATATGTATATATATATGTATCTATATATATGTATATATATGTATATATATATATATATATATATATATATGTATATATAGATACTAAAAAATCAAATACAAAAGGAACACAAAACATACAAAAACACAACAAAATTAGAATGAAACATACAAATAGGAAAGAAAAAAAAAGAATTGTATACTTTTTTCTTTTTTTAATTTGATTTTGTTATATTTTCATTTCTATAATTTCTTTGTTTTAAAATAAACAATCAGGTTCGAATGTGAATGGAATCCTTCATTGTCATTCATGACGCACGATGAATTGTCCTCAGCAATATTCAAACTCACTTTCTTAACACAACGAATTGGACTCTGGAGACACCAATTACTCTGTCATAACAGAATATACTCTCTCATGTCTGGAGTTAAAATCAAGAAAATCCCTGGTTGGGTTTATGACAAAATGTAAAGAATATTAAGTTCATGCCATTCGTACGAATGGGTGGGGTCTACTTCTCAATCAACTACATTTCCATTTTTCAAACCTGCTGAAAAGGAGGGTAAATGTAGATGGACTTAGAAAAATAAATTTAAAAAATCCTTGTAAAAAAGACAAAATTAAAAAAAAAATTAAACTAACAAAAAACAACAAAAACAAATAAACAAATAAACAAAATAACAAAACAAAAATAAAATAAAAAACAAACCCTAAAAATGTTTCCATTAATAATGGATTTTTTTTTGCAAAATACTCCCCCCCTAAAAAAAATCCCTCACAGTTAAGAATTTAATGCACTAATAACGTTTTATAAAAAGTTAAATATTAGAACAGAAGTAGATATATTTCTCTTTAGTTGAATAAAATTTTCATATCATATACGTATATATAAACCCTGTATATCGCTTTATTGCAGGTCTATATTTTTTTAATCTTGAAATTTTTATAAAAAGCAGAGAGGTGAAATTTAGTGCACTGAAAGAACATTACTAGGTGCCTTATTTCCCTGATTTTTGTGGAATTTGAACAAATATTTTGAAAATTATGCTAATTTTTCTATTTTCTAGTAATTTTAAGTGTGTATCACTTTATTGCAGGTCACCGAAAATGCTTACAAAGAGTCGATTGAAAGCTGAAGAAAAGGAACATGTTGTTGCAGGCTTTGCAGAAGGTTTATTCCTCTTATATCTAGCAAAGAAACTTGGAGGAGATCAAAGAACATTGTCTCCATTTGTTGAAAACCCAAACATCAAATCAAGGAAGGACAAAAACACAAGAAAGTCCGTTTTTTCTCATGTTCGAAAATTTCGCCGTCAACTCATCAAGTAACCGGGCAGCAAGAGTGCTGCTACATGTGACAAAGCTGGAATACCTCTCTTGTCCAGAAAAACACGGTGCAATGCCTGAAACAAAATTGTAAGAAACATTGTTAGATGTTTAAATATATTCTTCCCCATAGCAAGACCTGTTTAAAACAAAACTCGCGATGAAAAACATTTAGTTTGGGCTTAGAAATGAAAACCAGCTTTAAAAATGTTATTTTCACCGATGAGATCAGAGCAAGTTTTGATAGCTCAGATGGGTGGTTCAAAATTTTGGGTCCTCTTGGATTCTCTACCCCCACATAGATTCCGTCGTCTACAGGGAGTGAAGAAAGGATTTAATGTTGAATCAATATTCTAACCAAAAATAGAAACCGAATGGATATAGTGAAACGTGATGATCTAAGACTTTTTCTATCAAATATGGAATCAAATATTCAAAAACTTGTTGCTGATCCTCAACCACAAGCTGCACAATGATTGGTGAGTCCTATGATTATTATTTTATTAATGTATTAACAATGGAATGATATATTAATAACCCACTTGATTTATAGCTTTTACTGTTCCCATTCGATCGACAGTGTAGAATTCTGTTGAACAAACTATATGAATATTCAATTTATTTTCACTTTAATTATGTGCTATTACCATTACTACTAACATTATCATTGTTCTGGTTATGAGTTCGAATCTCATCCTCGTGTCGTCAGTTGTTGTAATTGTGAGTTAGAATCTCATCCTCGTCCCCAGTTGTTGTGGTCGAGTGTGGTGTTGGATACAGTGTAGTATTTAGATATTAGAAACAAGACGACAGTATTAAGAGTTAACAAATATATTAACAAAAGATACATAAATAGTGGCATACGGCCTGACAGCATAGCGGCTCAAGGCAGCTATGGTGAAATCCTCTCTCTCTCTGTCTCTCTCTGGGTGACGAGAGAGATCAGATTTATAGTGATTGGAAGAGTTCATTCTGAGGTGTGTTTCATCCCACAACAGTTATGTAAAGATGCATGTAGTGGTAGTAAGTGTCCGGGTGTTCTAGGGGAGGGTGTATGCCGAATAAGTTTTTACATATTAATTTGGTCTTGCTTGAATCCGACTGTATTCTTTCTAAGATTATCAATATAAATGCAGCCCGGTTCGTTGGTTTCATAGTCTATCGTGTTAACCGTGATACTGTATTATGCGTGACCATTTTCAAGATTTGCTTTGACCGAAGTGTCAATTCTTTTTCTATCATTGATTCCTGCGGAAAATCTTTTAGAGTCACACCGTAATTGCCGAGAATAACGACACGATCAAAGCAAAATGGTGTCTCTAATTCTTAATTTTTCTTGAAAGGCTGACAGTAATGGTCCTTTGCAATTAAGACCCTTCAGTGCTTTGGACATCCTCTTGTTTGCCTGGTTGTAATAGAAAAATAAAGTGGGAGAAAAAGAGGAGGATGATGTGGGGAAGAAAAGAAGGAAGAAGAAGATAAAAATTAATTTAGGAACAAGACCAGTTTTAGGTGATCATTATATCCCTGAGCTTTTATAATCTATGTTGTCCTTTACTCTAGATGAGTTACTCTCATTGAGCTAATGGGTCTTATCTTCCTGTCTGCCTTAGACAGCTGAAACTAAATATAATGTTTTCGACTGGGACTGACAAATAATACGAATTCAGAGTCAAAGCTTTTACCATTGCCCCACCCTCGCTGTATTAAAGACGAAGAAGAGGAAGGAAAAAGAGAAAATACAAAGAAGAAAAAGTGAGACGAAGAAGAAAGAGAAAATCAAGAAGGAAAAGATGAAGGGAACGAAGAGGAAGAAGAAGACGATCAAGAAGAAGAAGAAAAAAAGATGAAGAAGAGGAAGAAGATGAAAAAGAAGAAGAGAAACAAGAAGAAGAAGAAGAAGGACAAGAAGAAGAAGAAGAAGATCAAGAAGAAGAAGAAAAAGAAGACGACCAAGAAGAAGAAGAAGAAAGCAATTGTAAGAAGAGTAATAGAAGTCATCCATCTTAAATGAAGTCATTGCAAAAAGAAGAGAAATTTTTTGGATAGTTTCTAATTGAAGTATATTTATGAACCAACTTTTTGGCCTTTGTGACTCGCTGCTTGAGGCTACTTTCCTCTTTTTTTTTGTAGAATTTACTTCGATGAAAGTATGTATAATTAGCTTCTTTAAATGAACATCATTCCACGAGAGGCGATGTTAGTCATTTATCCATGTTAAAAAAAGATACAAATCGAAATGATACTAATTATCAAAACTCATTTGAGAAATTCAGTCGAATACAAAAAAAAAATGAAAAATAAATAAGAAAAAAGTGTCTAAATAATCTGAACCTTTATTCTGTTACTTTAGAATCCTGACTTATGAAAATTACCAAGTTGTCATTCAGGGTCGAATATGGTCAAGTCACGTTAGAGACACCAGGTTCTATTAGATCTTCGAAGTTAAGCAGCGTAGAACCTGTTCAGTACGGAGATGGGTGACCTCTTAGGTATATCAAGTACCGTACGCTCAAGTCACTTTGGAGTCACCGGGTTCCTTTAGATTACCGAAGTTAAGCAGCGTATAGCCTGTTCAGTACAAAGATGGGTGTACTGTCCTTTTAGGAATATCAGGTACTTTACGGTCAAGTCACGTTTGAGACCCGGTCTCATAAGATCACCAAAGTTAAGCAACGTAGACCCTATTCAGTACTAAGATAGATGACCTCTTAGGAATATCAAGTACCGTACGCTCAAGCCACTTTGAAGACACTTGGTCCCATTAGATAACCAAAGTTAAGCAAAGTAGAGCCTATTCAGTACTAAAATAGGTGACCTCTTAGGAATATAAGGTACCGTGCACTCAAGTCACGTTGAAAACACCGAGTCCCATTAAATCACGGAAGTTAAGCAACGTATAGCCTATTCAGTTCTAAGATGGGTGACCATTTAGGAATATCAGGTACTGTATCAGTGTTCCAGCAGGGTACCAAGCCCCAGATGACTAGTCTGCGCAGGGCTAACAACCTTGCCAGGCCAATTTACAAAAAACAAAAACAAAAAAAATCTGTTACGAAACTGACTCAAGTGAGCGTAGACCCGACGTCTACGCTCACTTGGAAAGAGAACTAAATAAATAATGCCCAGGGTCGTTATACCAGAAGAACTTAGAGTTAAATTATTGGTGCGTCTTCTTTTGCTTTATGTTATCAGGGCCGATATATCAGTCCTTTTGGGTCAAAAGGATTTAAGAGAATAATCTATTTAATGAGGAAATCTCAATTCGGGTTATAGGCTGATTTACTTTATGCTGTTTGGAGAAATATAATTGGCCAAGTGGGTAGGCATCGAGCTTTGCAATCCTAGCATAACGTAAAGGGCCAAAATCCATGTCGTTTAATAAAATAGTAAATAAATCAATTCACAAGAAAATGAGACCCAAAACACAAATTTTGGAAGAAACGAAATATTTTTTTTTATTTTACTTTCAAATCCAATGTTTTGTATGTGTGTTTGTGTGCAACAAGGATTATTAAAAATACTTCATATCAAAACTATGGTTTACGGACTGGCTGGCTGACATTCCGTCATCTATTCACTCCATGACCGTCCTTTGTCTCTCTGCTATTATATCGAGGAATGTTTTGTCAGGACGGTGTCCTTTTTGTCAAAACAATCACATATTTATATATTTTCAAATAAATCAATCTGACGTCACCGACATCATGAGTTATTATTACACCACCTATCCAAAAATGTCTGTCCTCAATATTACTTTACACTAGTATTCAAGTTCGAATCCATTTCTTAGAGACGAAGAAGAAGAAAAAAGAGAAAAATATAAATTGAATGGAACTGAAAATAAAAAGAGAGAAAATACAAAGAAAAAAAAGAAGATAGAGAAAATAATTGGACTAAGGCATGAATCCCCACATTCCCTCAAGCTATGGGTTAAATAGCGAACATTGTTGTTAAAAAGAAACTACTTGTGTATACAAAGATTGTTCCCGGCATTAAATAACGTAAAATGGTTGATACGTTGTAAAACCCAATCAATCAAACAAACTTTATGCTGTTACGTTGAAGTATACTAAAAATGGTTAAAATCTAAATATATTGTCGTAGTTAAGAATTGCCAAAATTTTCCAACCCACCGCTAATAATGGGAAGTCCTCAGTAGAAGCATAAAGGTTAAGAAACAAATTAGCCTTTATTCTGTATGATATTATTGATCAGGAAGACCTTTCCTCGCCCGTTCAGGCTTTAATCAGTCTTCTTGTTGTTATAGAATTTTCGCAATCTCAGAATACTCTGAGATTCCAAGTTCTCACCCTAGGGAGTAACTAGTTCTTTAGCAAGGTCGGTCGTTGTGAGGCAAGGGTTGGGGGAATGCCTTTCAGTTCGAATGCTTAGTGCATTCGACTGATCATAACACAGCCTTGTACAGTACCTGATCTTCCTAATTGGTCACCCATCTTATTAATGTACAGGCTCTAAGTTGTTTAACTTCTGTGATCTAACGGGAACTGGTATCTTCAATGTAACTTGACCGTACTTCCTACCAGCCCCGTACAGTACCTGATATTCCCAAGTGGTCACCCATCTAAGAACTGAACAGGATCTATGTTGCTTAACTTCGACAGGAACGTAACTTGAGTTAGAATTAGAATCGATTCAAGCTTCTTAAAGTTTAAACAAGTCCTTATCTTTTATTTCATATATCATAAATCATTTCACTCTATTGTTGAATTTAAAAAAATCTTTCTTGAATTTTCAATAATCTTCTATTTGAATGTTATCAATATTTCATTTACTGCAAGGAAAGATTCAACAGAATAAAGAAAAAAAACCCCAAAAACGTACGTAAAAAATAGACCAACAAACAACCTAATATTAGACTATAGAATGAATAGATGACGGTCTCTGGGGATGTTTATTTCTTAATTAAAAAAAAATGCAACACTTTTCCCTAACGTTAGAAGATTAAAATGGTGATAGAAACAAACTAGAGTTCTTCTAAAATAGAAAATAAATGAAAAAACTAAAAAAAAAAGTCAAAAAACATAAACAAGAAAAGAGTAATCTAATGATGATAATAATAATAATAAAAGTAAAGATGGTGATAATAATAATAATAATATTAATAATAATGATGATGATAAAGATAATGATGGCGTCAATAATATTATTATTATTATTATTAATGATGAAGATAATGATATCAATGAAAAATAATAATCATAAAGATAATGATGATGATAATAATAATATGAATAATAATGATGAACATGATGTTGTTAATAAATAATGATAATATTAATGGTGGTGGTGGTGATGATAATAATAATAACAATAATAAACCTAATGATGATGTTGATAATGATACTAATACTACTACTATTACTACTACTACTGATAATGATAAAGATAATCATGATGATAATAATATTATTATTATTAATAATAATAATTATATGATGGCAATAATAATAATAATTAAAAACCAAGTAATAAAAACATTACCTAATAAAAGAAAAAAAAAGCACCACTAAGTAAGGAAGAAAAAAAAAAACACATCCACCCCCCCTTAAAAGGCCCTTAAAATATCCGTCAAACAAAAAAAAAATACATTATAAACACGTTTGGCATAAGAAAAAAAAAATACTTGATTAAAAACGATTAATATTAATATTAAAATAAATAAATAACGAAAAAGAAAACAAAGAATTCTCCAATTTTTTCTTTATTTTTCCTAGAGAAACAAGAAAGAAATGGAAAAAAAATCCAAACATCGGTTAGTTCTTTAGTGCCAAAGACAAAAATCAATACCTTTTACAAACAAATCACAAACGAAGTTTTATATGTGCGAAATAATATTGACCATTGAGCAGGAAAAATTAAACAATATCCTCTGCAGTATCAACCCCTGGGTTAATTCTCATGTCGGTTACATGCTATCTTGTGTTTAAACATGTAAAATTGGACACACTCTCTATGGCGCTACAGACATTTTCTCCCGCCTAGAATTATGCAGAATCTAAGATTTTTTTTTATTGTAGTCTTATCTATCCTCGTGTTAATAAACTCATCCCTGCTATGAATACAATTTTAGGTAAGGACTAGAAAAGGAAAGAGACCGTCTTATTTTAACGTTGCAAAATACTGTACTACTACTGTTGCTACATGTATTCTTACTAAACTATAGTTCGCCAAAACTTCGTGATAGATGTCTAGGATTGACATATAACGTTACATCTGAATGGGATCGAAGTAGAAGAGGGCATATTACTTAAGTTGAGGTCCTGAATTGTCTCCTTCTGTTCATGCCAAGAGCCCTCTCCCACTGGCCCTCCTGTTGCTTACTATAATTGATATTCCTAGGTGGTCACCAATCTAATAACTGAACATACTCCATGCTGTTTAACTTCGGTGATCTCACTGGAACCGATGTTAGGAACTGGATTTGACCGTACAATATCTAATTGTTAATTATGTCTACATTCGCTTTGTTTTCAACATTTAACTGCTTCATGTAGTCGACCAAACTGGTAGGAGACTCTATTGTTTTGAGAACACCTGCCCTACGTATTTTTTTTATATTTGTGTGCATATGCACATATGTTTATGAATAAAAGAAAAATCGATGAATAGTCACCTAAATTTCAGTAAAAACATAGATCATCTGAAATGTTAGAAGCATTTTAAACTCATCCTTCCCCTTTTTACAGAAAACTTGGTTATAAACCCAAAAGTTCTATTGTTTTACCGAATAAACTTGACCATTTAGAAATATCAGGTACCATATATCGTACTTCTTCTTCTTAAGGCATTACATCTAATAGTACGTTGGGTAGCAAATTTATTTTTTTGATGTTTCCGAAGCATATATGTTTTACAAGAAATAGTCGCCAGCCCTATGCTTAACCTCCAAACTGGAGGACGTGGAAATTCTTAGGTTAGTATCTGGGCGCGTGGTTAAACCACTAAGAGAGATGCAACCTTAGTTTGGGCATACATCTACGAGAAAGAAAAACTCTAAAGTAAAAACTTGAGCTCCGTTGGTTCTGTAGTCTGTTGCAAACCCTTGCATTAATTGTGTGCTATTAACAGGTTAAAGAAGTGTTGAAGTTACTAGGCAAGCATTCACCGCTATAAACAAACATCTGTGCGGTAGTCTAACAGCCATACTCCGTGCGATGACACTCATACGTCAAATTGGACGGGAGAGGCCGTAATGTTTGACAAAAAATATCTACCAATATTCAATATTTGTAAAGTTGGCTGAATGACTATTGGTCTACTCTTAGTTTGGTTGTACTATGAGAGGTTAGAAGTGGAGATTTAATCATAGAGAAGCGTGTTCTATGGGAAATGCAAGAGGAGTGTCCGAAAGTTCTTTCATAACAAGGGAAACTAAGGCTGTATTTCACTTGATATTAAAAAAACCTTATGCTTCCGTTTTTTTTCCTCGTACCCTCTCTAACAATTAGCGGTTTATTGTTCTCTTTCTCACTGGATGATGCTGTAATCGAAAGTCTTCAGAGAAAACACAAAAAAAATCTACATGATTACTTGGACTATGATAATATGCTTTTATTAAAGATTATTCATTTAACAGACTTAACTATTTTGCGATTTTACTATTTCTTTTAATTCTTTACTTATAAGTGGGGCCATTACAACATACTTTTATTTGAAATATTCTTGTCCTATTAATTAGGGATTTCGGATTTCAATCCTTGTTATGGATAAACATTTTTAGCTTAATTTGGTGCTGATGAGTTTTCATAACGACGATGCGAGTCTGCATACTGTTTTGATTTAACCTTATTCATACATGTTTATAAATGATTTTTTTATTGTTAGCGCCGTATTATATTTTGTGTTCTATTACTCTTTCCCCACCTATCTATCTATCTATCTATCTATCTATCTATCTATCTATCTATCTATCTATCTATCTATCTATCAAGACAGAGAATAAAAGCAAAAAAACTTTAGAACTAATAAAAAAATAAAAATGAAAAAAGTTTTAAAAAACAAAACAAAAAAAAGTCCACTCTTTTGTAAAATTTAATTTCTCATTTCTGTTACTTATTTTTGTCACTAAAACCAACTAAAAACCATAGCATTTTTCCGCAAACGAATTCGATTATTTTCTGCAAAAATTATTGATGATATTAATTTTTTTTTTGTTGCTTTTTTTGGGGGTAAATTTCAGGAAAATATCTTGATGTCTGTCTTTGTGCTTGAAATCGGTACAGAAACTACAAATACAAAATATTTTTTTTCGCATTTAATAAAGAATCAAGGCAAAATGAAGATTGAATACAAGAAAATGTCTTTTTTTTTTAAAATTAAATTACTATGAATATCCATAAATGGAAAAATAAAACTTAAAATTATAAAGTTAAGAAAAAAAAATAATAATAAAAAATTGGTCCAGACATTAAAGTTTGATAATTTATGCTCCCGGGCAACGTCTAGATATCGTTAGCTAATAAATACAAAAAAAAAAAAATAGAAAAAAAAATAGAAAATTAAAAAGCAAGTAACAAAAACAAAAAAATAAATAAACGCGAAAGTAAACAAAAATTGGAATATGTCACTTCTTTAAAAGCCAAAGGCTAGAAAGAAAGAGAGAGAGAGAGAGAGAGAGATAGAGAGAGAGAGAGGGGGGAGGGAGGGAGGGAGAAAGATGAAGAGAGAGAGCAGGGGGATAAAGAAAGATATAGAGAGTGGGCGAAGAGTGTGATACCGTGAGTAACATTAATAGAGAGAGAGAAAGAGAGAGAGAGAGAGAGAAAGAGAGAGAAAGCGAGATAGCAGGTAGAGAGAGAATGAAATAGAGAGTAGGTGAAGAGAGTGAGAAAGTGAATAAGAATAATAGAGATCTCTCTCTCTATTAATCTTAAGAGAGAGAGAGAGAGAGAGAGAGAAAGAAAGAAAGAAAGAAAGGGTAAGAAGAGAGAGTGAGGTAATTAGTGAGCGAGATTATATAT
>JAUZSX010345877.1:0-10330 GCA_034780655.1 Idiosepius hallami
TATATGTATATATATATATATATATATACTGAAAATGTTTTTGAAAGAAGACTAGGCAATTATATTAAGACTAGCAGTATTACCTGGCTTTGCCCAGACCTGTACTGATGCTTTTTTAAGATCAATTAAAACTCTATATTTGGTCATTCCAATATTTTCTTTCTTGTTTTAATTCTTTTTAAATTCAAACCTTAAGTCCCACCCCTAAACCTAACTCTAACCCAAGAATTTCATATCCATTTTTAGCACATCTGAAAACTCTCAAAAAACAAATTAGATTTTAAAATGAAAATCTCAGAAAATACGGAAATTCGATAAAATCTTAATTTAAAAGAAGCTTGATCCCACAACTAAGTTACTTGTAAGAAAACAAGAAAAAATTGAATTAAAAAATATTAGAAAGAAAAATGAAATTTTTTTTCAATAAAACGTGTGTGTATGTGTGTAGTTGTTGTTAAGTCTGTATTAAAAACTGATAAAACTGTAACTAGTTTTTAGATTATTAAATGAAAATAAATAAAAGGCTGAAATGAATTCTAAATACAAAACCTCAATAATTGTACTAATTATGAATTATTTGTTTGAATCAACTCTCAATTAGTTGCTCTGTTTTTATTTGTTGTTTTCCATTTAAAATTTAGGTAAAACACAAAAATAATAACACACTTGTTTTTTTATTCTATTTTTATCTCTTTTTTGTTGATTTGATTAACAATATAAAATGATAATTAAATTTTTATGAAGAAATTTACTTTGAAATATTCTCTTTAAAAAAACACATAATAATATCACTGAAGCATTATTATTACTCAACTTATGGTTTTGGTCTAATGAATACACAGGTGAGAAACTGACAGTTACCAAAGGCCATTGACTCTGTGTCTATGCTTATCAAATAGATAGATACATACATAGATTGATGAATAGATAGATAAATAGATACACATGAACAGAGAGAGAGAAATAGATAGATAGATAGATAGATAGATAGATAGATAGATAGATAGATAGATAGATAGAAATTGCTCTAAGATTATTTACTTTGTTTTTCTGGACTTATTTTTTTGACCTGATAGTTTTTTTAAAACCAGATAATACAAAAGGTCAAAATTGGTCTCCAAATCACCTGATCTCACAATAGTACAATTTTGTCACATTTCAATTTACAACCTGAGTTAAAGACTTTAAATAAAAGATGTATTGATAAAAAGTACAAACTTAAATAAATAAACATCTATAAAGCAATAACAGTAATAAAAATTTATTAAAATTGATGGAATTCATTATGTTCATAAAAAAAGGTAGAACTTGTCATTTCACAGCTGTGGTTAAATAAAAACAGTAATTAAAAGGACACAAAAAATCCCTAAATAAATAAACTAAAATAAAACAATACTAGTAAGATAAATTTATTAAATTTCATCAATTCACACTTGTAGTTAAATAAAGATTGTAAATAAAAGGACATGTCTTCACAAAAATTCCCTAAATAAATAAACTAAAATAAAACAATACTAGTAAGATAAATTTATTAAAATCTATGCAATTCATTTTCTTCATCAAAAAGTTAACACAATTTTTCTGCCTTGATTTATTGGGTGATAAAATGCAGAAAAAAAGGCTTAATTTTTGGATCTAAAAATTGGCTTCTACTTCTTCTTTTCTGTTTACCTTTTAAAAAGTGTAAATAAATAAGGAAACATCTAGATTTTCTGAAATCTTTTTTCTGTTTTCAATTGTTTTTTACTTAAAGAACAAAGTTAATAAATCTATTCAAATACATCAGACTATGTTTTTTTTAAAAATTTGATTCTCAAAAGCAGCTTTAAATATTTACATAAAAGATTGGAATAAAAAAAAAATAGAATTAAATCTTTGAAATATTCAGTTGTAATTTTCTTATAAAACCTCATCAGCTTCATTAGACATTCTATTATTTGCAATAATTGAAATAGCAAAACAACAAAAAAACACAAAGTGAATAAGCTAATTTATATATCTATATTTATATAAGCTAAATATTTATTTTTTACATTTACATAAGCTAAATATCTATATTCTTAGTTTTATTTAATATTTTTAAAGAACAAAAAATGGTAAATAATCTCTCTACATACATATGTGTATGTATGGATATTTTCTGTTTCATTTAAAAGAATAAATATGACAAATCAAAAAAAAAATCCTATATATATATGTATATATGTGTGTGTGTGTGTGTGGAGGGGGTGGAGGGGTGGAAGGAATATTTAGTTTTCTTCTATTTTTTATTGGATCTTCTTTACATCAGAATGCAAAAGTATTTATGATATCATGTAGATATACATTCACACACGCACACACACACATATACATACATACATCCATGCATACACAAAGCTTTTGATATAGACTTTTGTACATGAACATGCATATATACATTCATATGAATATAACCATAAAAATATACAGAATTTGCAAAGGGACTGATATTTACACACATGCACACACATACATATATATATACTTGAATATACTGGTAGGGGTACAATATGTGTGTGTGTGTGTGTGTGTAAGAGAGTATATAATCCTAAATCTTTATATCTATATCTATGAGAAATGTATGAACATCTTTTTATTCAAATTTCTACACACACACACACACACACACACACATATATATATATAAATAAATTCAGATCTGATAACTGCGCAGGTAAGAAACTGACAGTCACCAAAAGTCTTTGACTTTGAGCCAAAGAATTAAATTAAAGCATTAATGAAGTTCTGAAGATAATCACCAAAACAAATAGAAATTAATGAAACATCTACAACAAAAACAAAAAGCAATAATTATAAAATGTAAACAGTGTAATGCTGGTCAGAACTTCATCTGGCCATACCTATATTTAGCTAGAAATTTATTTAAATAAAACTTCATTTGGCCGGAATTGAAGCTGAAACTTCATTTTGCTTTAACTTAATTTAGCCAAGACTTCAATTGACTAAAACTTCATTTGTTCAGAATTTCATTTTACTAAAACTTCATGTTAATTTAAAGAGAATACTAACTTGACTATTACTGTACTAAATTCTTGTAATCCTCAATAAAACCTTGAGAATGTGTATATAAGATCTGGGGATCCTGTTTAGTAAAAAAACAAAAACAAATCATGAATGAAATGATTAAAGAAAATCCTCATTAGGGTAAACACAAGACAAATAATTGAAAAATGGTTCAATAATTAGTTTCAGGTTTATAGTCTAATTATATTTGAATCAGATTAAATATGACATGACATTTTGGGGCAGATATAAATAATGAGCATTTGAAAGTCTTTTCTATTGTAAATTAGAACTTGGGGAATTAGAAGATCATTTTCCTAAACTATGAAATTGAAGAACTGATTTGCTTAGAAAGAAGAACAACAACAAAAACCGTCTAAAAATGTTTATTTTACCTAATAATTATCTATGAAAGACTTGCTCATTAGAAATGCTCTGATCACTTCACAGTTTCAAATAAACTCTAATATTATTCTTCTATTGTTTTTTATATAGGTTTTCTTTTTTCTTTTTTGATAGCCTTTGACATGATTCTATTATTAAGGCTGATTTGAAAAAAAAAATGGATTTAAGGAAGATGAAATTTCTTTTAATATCCTAAAATTAAAAAAACCCAAAATGTCAAATAATTGATCTTCACAGAAAAAGCCAATTGTGAAGACATGTCTTAATTCTTTTTAATGGTAGACAGGATTTCAAGAACTGTCTTCGACTGGGTGGGGATTTGCTAATTTTTAAATCTTTTTATATTCATGGATCTTTAGGCTGGGTCGCTGGGTGGGTTAGAGGACTAAGGCAGAATAAACACATAAGTGATACCCTTGATTAGTCGGTATTTATTTTTCTTGAAAATTTATGATTTTTTAAGTCTGATTTCTTTTTTCAATATTTTTCATGTAATATTTTTTGTATTTCATTTGGATCTATCATAATATAAAAATCAGATTGCTGTAGTTGTATGGGACTTTACATCCTATAGTTTTTCAAAAAATGAACTCACAATACTTTTTAAAAAGAAATTATTCAGACCACTGAAATATGCATATGTACGGTCCTGCTTCTCTAAATAATGGGCTTCCTTAACTATCTTAGAGAAAAGCATTAGAAATGAATTTAGAATAAAAAAGCATTAGAAATTAATTTAGAATAAAAAAGCATTAGAAATGAATTTAGAATAAAAAGCATTAGAAATACATTTAGTTGAGAAAAGCATTAGAAATACATTTAGTTGAGAAAAGCATTAGAAATGAATTTAGTATAAAAAGGCATTAAATATTTTCATTTGTTACTTCACTGTCCAGCTCTCAGTGCAAGGCCGGGCAATACATCTAGTATAAAATTAATATAAATGTAATATTAAAACAAAAGACAGGGACTCTGTAAATCGGCAAATCAGGCGCCTATAAGTATACATTTCTAAACCAGTCCTGGTGAATAGGAACGTTACCTGCACCTCGGGCAATCTGGTAGGCTTGCTATTTCAAAGTCTGATGAGTTCTCCAATGGATACTAGGGTTTACATGAATAATTCATTTAATTAAATACTTTTTTCTTTTCTCTAGAATGTATTTAAACTAATAGATACAAATTCTGCAATAAACACACTCACACACACACACACTCATATATATGTATGCATTTAATATATATCTATACGTGTTTTTCTGTACATACATGTGTTTATTTGTGTGGTGAGTTCATAATATATATTTATATCATTATTATCAATAGAATTATATTCCCGACATTATTTTTAAATGAACCGTATTATTTATAATTAGAAATTAACATCAATAAATAATTTGGATATTTGCATATAGATCTATTGCATTCTTCCAGAAACCATCAGTGCAACTCGTCCAAATTCGAACCCTCGACCTTCATGGGCAGAGATTAACGTCTAGGACCACTATTTTTATGCGCTCTACATACCCAGGTTTTTTGTTTTCAGTGCTGCTCTTCATCTAGATGAGTTTCTTTTCCGATTTAATGAGCCCCATCTGCCCGAGGCAACTTAAGTTGAAAATTATGGTATTCACTGGGATTTAAACTCGCGTAATACGATTCCAGAGCCCAAGCTTTTACTAATGCTCCCCAGGATATGTGGGATTTATATTATATTTACTTGGTGAGCACCAGTCCAAGTTTGGCACAAGGCCATTTTTACGTGCTCTTACCCGGACTTTTTGTATTCAGTGTTACCCTTCACCTAGATGAGCTGCTCTCCAGAGTTAACGAGCCCCATCTGCCCGAGGCAACGAAAGGTGAATGCAATGGTTTTGACTCGGATTTGAACTCGCATCGTACGATTCCAGAGCCCAAGCTTTTACCAATGTTCCAACTTTGCTGTCCAACTGCTTAATATGATTGTGATGCCTTTAGTATGAAAATGGAATATTCCAAGTGGATTATTTCACAATTTTTTTCTTATTTCTTGAGTTAGGTGTTGGAGTTAGGGTGGATTTTTGTAACAGTTTAGTATTAAGTAAGTGGGGGGGGGAGATTGATTAGGGTTAGTGTTTTGCTAATGGAAATGGTTAGCAAAAATTCTTTTAACCCTTTGAACCCAACTTATCAAAATTATCAAGTAGTCACTCAGAGCCTTTATATTAGAGGAACATATCAAAACCAAAATATTGGTGCGTCGTTTTTACCCTTATGTTGTCAGGGTCGATGATATATCATCCCTTTAGGATCCAAAGGATTAAGGCACACTGAAATCTACAAGAAAAATATATCAGGGCTTAGAGTAAAATTTTACCCATTTTTCAACCGAGTTTCTCTTTAAAAATCTACAAGCTAATTAAATATAATTAATCAATATGAAATTTCCACCTTACTGATCATTAAGAATGAACTTTCTAAGAATATTTTTTTTTAATTGATTTATAATTTTTTTTTCTTTTTAAAATAATTTTTTTATGGTTTTGTATCGAAGTGTGAAAAAGTCTTTTAAAATTATTATTCTGCTTCTAATATAAACCTAGTTTTATCTTTCTGGAAAAATAAAGTTGTTTAATGGTTTGAGAAAAAAAAAACAACTTGTCTAATGCCGGTGACACACACACTGGACACACTGAATTTACGACACTAACACGACGTAACGAAATCACAAGTTTTTTTGTTTTTTTTTTAAAACCAAATATATACTAAAAATGTCTGTCGAACCGGACAAAAATTACCAACGCCATGTGAGTGCTTTCTTTGCCTCTTGTTGGCGTCCCAACAACCAGGAATGTTCGTACGTTGTGGTTAGACGACTGCTGCTGCTGAGTGCTGCTCACTCTTCTTGGGCCCACAGAGAGGATGATTCATTCATTAATTTCTTCATTTTTGAAATTATCATTTTTACAACTACAATGAATTGTAAATTGATGATATTGATACAGGCAGGAGTTAAAAAAAAGAAATGTATTGATTGAACTTCGACAAAAGCCATTCATTTATTTCCAATGGAATATTTTAGAATTTTGTTCAGTATTTTACAAATTAGAAAAAAAAGCATTTCGTGCACAGAGCACAAGGACATGAAAATATTGTTAAACAAAATGTTTCTACTATAAGCTTTAAAAATTAAGGTACAGAATTTTTTTTTTAATTTTTACAGTGCACTTAAAATTTACAAAGTAGGGTATAAAGATTTAATTTAAATTGAATCTAAAAATTAACTTATTTTGTTGCACTTTTCAATGATAAATCTATCTTAATTAGCGATTTAACACAAAATTTTAATAATAAAATAATGATATATAATTTTAAACTCGAATCATTTTTAAAGATTTAAAAAGAAATAAATACAATCTAGAGTTAGTGTAGAGTCGTGATTAAAGAGAAAATGTTATTTTTTACAATATGAAAACTGAAAGCGAGATATCTAGGCATGGGACAGGGACACACACCACACTCACACTGGACAGCTGAATTACAAATAGAACAAGAACATAACCATGAACCGGAGGCATTAAAAACAAAACGTGAGATCTTCGTGAGGTGGAGGCAAGGCACACATATTGGGTCACATTGATTTATTTGAAGCGATAAAAAACATAAATAAATAAATATAAGTAAAGGACCTTGAGACACAAAACACGTCGTTTATAATCTTCTAGTTTAGCGTTGTAAATTCGTAAAAGATCGTTAAGTAATTTTGTGTTGTGAACATATTTTGTAGTAACCGGCAAAATTATTATTCATGAAAGAAAAAAATTACATGGTTATAAAGACCATTCTTCACTTAATTATTGATGAAAATTTCATATTGATTAGATTATTGCCTGATTTTTGGTAGATTTTTAAAGAGAGGAGGCAGGCTCTATTATTCGCTCTAAAACAAGACTCGACTACTTTACGACTTTAACTAGATTTCTCAGTCACTTAAGTGTCACACACACACCCTAAAATCCCAAGAAAATACTAAAAACCAAATAACACACAGTAAACACAGTCTTTTTGTTTGATTAAAACCTAATAAACATCATATTTCGTCGTTAAAACTAGAACAAAGGGCTTATTCTAAAATAGTCTAATCTAACGCAATTAAAGAGATAATATCGAAAAAATAATCATTTAAGTGTCCGAGAGCTAAATGTTTAAAAAAATAAAATAAAATAAATAAAATTTTGGTTCTAAAAATACCGCGTGTGGTGAGTGGTTTTGGTGTTCTGTTCAAACGAAAGAAAAGAAAAAGAAAATCTTATGCTTTTTAATTAAAATTTAAAAAGATTATTCTCACCAACATCTTTCGCAAGTTTGTCGCTTCGTGCTAACCACTGGTTCATCGTTTGCAAAATGGTACAGATCGTCTAAAAAAGATTCTGTATCGTTAATGTCCTCCATTAGCTTCTAGTCTACTAAATGACACCGTCGTTTGTACTCACTCACTTCAACCCGACTTAGAGGAGAAAATCAGCGGGCAATAATCCACTTCTATGGTGTAAGAAAGATAACTCGTACGCTGTTTCAACCCCGACGACTTGATTAGGGCCGAGACCACCGAGATAAAGATAAAGACAGCTTCTTAAATTATGGGTCGCGATGCGACTCCATTTTGGGGTTGCTTAGCAAAATCTTGGGCTCGTTAACTCGGGAGAGTATTTCATTCAGGTGAAGGGCAAAACTCAAAACTAATTTCAAAAGTCCAAAAAAGGTTCCCCGGATTGGATAATAAAATTATGCCACGGAAACAGCAAAAAAAAAAAAAGAAAAAAAAATGCCGCCTAACGAACAACCACTGGGTGTAACGGTTGATTTAAAAAAAAATCATGTATAGTCGTCATCAAAGAAAACCAAAGATCTTTCAAAGCAAAAACGTGTATTTTTTTTTAAATTGTTAAATTAATTTAATTTGCTATGTAAACAAGCAAATAGAGACACAAAGGAAACTAGAAAAAGAAAGTATAATCTGTAGAAGTGAACCATAATGACGTATAGGTAAAAAATATTATCTTTTTGAATCTCTCCTTCTCCCTATTATGGATTGGATATTCCATGCTTTAACCAAAGAACCGCTTTCTCTCCTCACTTCTCTCTCCCCTTATCTTTCTCTGATCTATCCTTGACCAAAGAAGAGAACAAAAACTCTTAAATCTTGTGCTACTGTCCTTGGTAAAAAGGACACGATTTTGGTAAGATAAATCCTGTTGTAATTTATCCAAATGAATATAGTAGTATTAATATCCAACAATAGAACTATTCAGTTGCACCAACAGCAGCAGCAGCAGCAGTGTTTGAATAGTAGCATTAATAGTAGCAACAGTACGTATGGTCCGGTAATTTGGCAAATAGTACAGAGATCTGTTTAAGTTAATTGTTATATAGACAAAATTGTCTCCATTCTGCTCTCTGATTGGTCGGGTTAAAATTACCCTCTGTATTCATTGGAATCTTGCGATCCCTGTAATCATACCAGTCAGCAGTAGTCATTAGATAAAAAATAACGAAACAAAGACAATTCAGTACCCTTCTAGCACTACTGCCAATAAGATGTTTATTGCTAGTGGACAATTCTGTTAGACGTACTTGGTGCTCAGACCAACACGTGAAGATGAAAAAAATAATGTATTTCTTTTAATATTTGTATTATTATTATTATTATTATTATTATTATTATTATTATTATTATTATTATTATTATTCAAACAACACCCAAACATACAAATATTATAAATCAAATCACGAGGAAAAAAGAAACAACATAAAAATTCATTTGGGTTAAAATTTCAGTTTTCTGTTAGCTATTTTAAATTTTTAATTAATTTTATTTTTCTATTTTCATCCCATCAAAAAGCCGCATTGTCACATCATGGTATGTGACGTACGGGGAGGACTGCCCTTGTTCCCTCCTCCAGATTCATTTTTTTTTCAAACTCTTGTTCGTGGATCACAGGGTATCCGCGGGGATAAGATAGAGGTATCCTTTGTAGACCCATAGATCACCGGGCGATAGTACAGTCACCAGAGAGAGCGAGCGAGCGAGCGAGAGAGAGAGAGAGAGAGAGGAGAGAGAGAGGAGAGAGAGAGAGAGAGAGAGAGAGAGAGAGTTCAAGGATAGCAGTTCTTGGACTGATATTGAGATTTACAAGGAAAATGAAAGGAACAAACAGATCGAGTAGATATGTAAAATAGTATGATTTTTGGCCTAATTCTATGAAATTTAGATAGATGGTCATTTGGGTTACTCCTACAAGGTTATTAAAACCGATTTTTAAATGTTCTCGAGAAAAGTTTAATTCATCCTGTGTTGCGTTTGATTTCAGACAATGTTTTTGGGGCAGTTGACGTAGCACAGTGGATTGGTCGTCAGACTTCAGAATCGTAGTACGCGAGTTCAAATCCATTTAATTAATTTAATTTATTAACATTTGACCAGCATATCGACTCTCATTAGGTCATTCAATGTTGAAAACCGTTTTAAAAAGCTCTGCCTAGTTTACTTGTTTTATAGTTTTTGTTCTTTTGTTCTTTTGTTGGTTTTTTTTTCGTTTTAAAGGTGGTTTTTGTTCGTCTTTAATTATTTTTTTGGGGGAAACAATTTTTTTTAAAGAGTTCGGTTATATATCTTTAAGTATAGTCCAGTCTTCGTCAAAAATGAGAGAATGTATCCAAGTCGTTTCGTCTCCGTTGACATGTCGACTACTATGACAAAGATAAACTATAAAATTGGCGCCCCTCCTCCGTATTTAAACGCATTTTCTTTTACAATAACACTATATACCTTACTGTATATCACTGATTGCAGTGAAAAATAACTTTATAATGTTATACCATCGGTAAAAACTGACCAAAT
>JAUZSX010345888.1:0-10329 GCA_034780655.1 Idiosepius hallami
GGTTCCAGTTTCTTTTCATATCGTACATGAGGCCTTGGTATTTAGTCACCTTTTCCCTCTCAGCTCTGTTCAACTCTGCGTCATTGGGGACACTAACCTCTACTAGGGTTGCCACCCTTTTCTTCTTATTCCATTTCTCCCGTATGAGTACACTTGTGCTCAGTTAGACTTCCTATTCTAGAAAATGAAGAACCACAAGTTTCACAAAAATAGGGCTTCTCTTCTGTATGTATGCGTTTATGCATATTTAAACTTCCACTTTGAGCAAATGAAGCCCCACATGTTTCACATGAATAGGGTTTCTCTCCTGTGTGTGTGCGCATATGCATAGTTAAATTTCCACTTTGAGAAAATGAAGAACCACATATTTCACAAGAATAGGGTTTCTCTCCTGTATGTGTACGTTTATGTTCAGTTAATGTTTTACTGAGAGAAAATGAATAACCACATATTTCACAGGAATAAGGTTTCTCTCCAGTATGCGTGCGCATATGATTGGTTAAATTTCTACTCCGAGAAAATGTAGAACCACATATTTCACAGGAATATGGTTTTTCTCCTGTATGTATTCGTACATGCATAGTTAAACTTCCACTGCGAGAAAATGAAGAACCACATATTTCGCACGAATAAGGTTTCTCCCCAGTATGGGTACGCTTATGTGAAGATAAATGAACATTTTGAGAAAATGATAAACTGCATATATCACAGGAATAGGGTTTCTCTCCTGTATGTGTACGCTTATGCTTGGTTAAATAATTATTCTTAGAAAATAAAGAACCACATATTTCGCAAGAATAGGGTTTTTCTTGTTTCTGTATATGCTTTATAGTTGACATCTTAACCTTTTAGGAAAACAAAATGCTACATATACTACAGGATTTTGTTTTTATTTGAGTTTTTCAGAGGAACAAATTTTTCAATCGAGAATGTTTCTATATTCTGTTATTTTCTTAAAGTAAAGTTTCAGGTATTTTTTAAAATGTTAATCTTTTGGAAAAGTCCATCCAAATATTTTTACAAATTGGCTTTTTTGTAATTTTTTTTTTTTTTTAGATAACTCCAACTTTTGTATTTGTATGATGATTAATCTTCACAAAGTCTGATGAAAAAATTTACCAATTTTATTATCTGTAAGGAAAAAAGATAATAATAATAATAATAATAATAATAATAATTAAAGATTTTTGTATGTTATAAAATATTATAAGGCTACAAAAATGGAAGAAAATTGAAACAACTAATGAACACCAGCAAAAATTAAAATATTCAGATTAAAACATTTTGGTGCTGAAAGATTTTCACTAAGTTAAATATAATAAAAATAACAACAATGAAGACAACAAAGATTTGTCACAAATCAAGCCAGATGTCAAGGATTCAAAAAGAAATCAATAAGTAAAGACGGAAGGATTAAATCTAAACTCACAAAAAATCTATTTTCTGCAAGGATAAAAATGTTGGTTGTATGTTAAAAGAAAGATTTAATTTTAAATTAATTTAGAACTCTAAGTCCTTCTCATGCTACCTTACATAAATTGTTATGAGAAAAAAAATGAGTTTCAAGAGAAAATATGATTCAATAATATTTTTTTATTATTTTTCTTTGAAATAATTATAATTTAATTCATTATTTAACTACTAATTTATTTCATAATTTTCTTTAAAAATTTCACAACAACTTTTATGGGAACCACAAAAAAAAGCTGCTCGGTATTTTATTATTATTATTATTTCCAGTGAAACTTAAAAAAAAAATTATTTTTGAAAATGTAAAACAAAACCATTGATTTTCATTTATTATTTTAATGATAAAAGAAGGTTTCATATTTTTTTATAAGTGCCCTTTCTAAATTTTGTTGGCATTTTTTAATTAGTTTTGAAATTTTTTTAGAAGTTTTTTTAAAAAATTTCTTTAAAATTTAACATTTAATCATATGATTATTTTAGTGAGTAGGTGATTAGATTTGCATAAATAAACAAACATATTTTTATTTTATTTTACAAGAATCATTTAAACAATGATTTTGGTTCTTTTGTCCCCTTGAGTTGCTATGAGTTCAAGAATAGTTCAAGACCCTTAACCCCACACCTGCCAAAATTTCTTCTGGATAATTTGAAAGATAATTTTTAATAAAAGTAAACATTCACATAATCCATATTTCAAAATAAAATAAAAATACAATTTTGGATTTTCATTGTCATAAATTTCAAAAAGTGTAGTTGGCCTTTCTATTTTTTAAATTTTTTTTCCACAATCTTTATTTTCTGCTCTTTCCAAAAAAATAGGTTACTGCTGGAGAGGGGAGATAAGCAAATATGAAAGACAAATAGATCATTTTAAAAAAATAAAATTAAAAGGCAATTAAATCATTTTCTTCTTTACTGAAAAATAGGTAAACATTTTATTTTTAAAAATAATACGCAAGTTTGAATCCTAGTTATACTGTTTATGCTCATATTTGGACTAATACCATTTAGAAAGGTATGACTCTCTACATTCCCTTCAGCCATGGAGTAAATAGTGCATGTGTTATTAAAAAAAACTAAGTTTGGACAAAAAGAACGTTTCCCCAAAAAATGATTGTTCTCGGAATTAAATGACTTAAAAAGATTTGATATGCCATAAAACTAAGCAAACACCACACACACACACACACACACACACACACACACACACACACACACACACAGAGTTAGTTATTTAGGATGGAAACAAATTTTGATTTAAAAAATCAGCAAGTGGTAAGAAATGTTCAGTTATTATTAATTTAATGAACTTAAGGGTTATTCTTTATCAATTAGAAATTATTTTTTCACTAGAACCGGCAACCGCTCTATTTTATTTAAGTTTTCTCTTTGTTTGAAGGGCCTACTCAATAAATAATTTTTTTTTTATTTGAAATGGCAACAAAACAAATGTTTAAGAAAAAAAAAATTTTATTATTATTTTGAGATTAATTAAATTAGAAAGATAAAATCCTAAACGTTAAAAGCAAAATATAAAACCTTTCCTATAATTTTAATTTTTAGTCGAATATCTAATGTTTGAAACATTAAAAAAAAAAATTTTCCAGACGATTTTTTAAATTTTTTGTACTCGTTTTAAATATTTTTAAGTGTTTTTAAATCGTTAAACAATCTTTTTGTGTCTAAATAAAAATCAGGATGAATTTCTATAAGAATATGCGAAAATATTTATAAAAAGTGCCCGAATTTCTAATAATTGATTTTTTTTTAACAGACGACTTTTTCTTCAACCGAACTTGAGTGTTTTTGATAAAAATCAAATCTGCTGAAAAAAATCCATATTTTAGAAACAAATTCTTTTAAAAGAAAAAAAAAACAACTAAAAAGTCATGTAATTATCTAAATATGAAATAAAACTTTGTTTACATCATCGACGAGACGGAAAGAATTATCAAGTATCTTGTTTTGTTTTTTTTTTTCTTTAGAAAAAAAAATATTTAAAATAAGAGTTTATTTTGTGAAATATTTTATGGATACTCGGAAAATCTGGAGCATTAAGAATTTCACTAAAATTAGTGATCATTTATAGATTGATTTATTTACTATTTTTCAATAAAAAAAGCTTATTTCCAAGTAAACTGTGAGATGGCTTCTTGCTTTATTCTATTACTAATTGTTACGATTGAAAGTTCGTAAAAAGCTAATACTTACATTAGACAAAATTGCTGTTTAATGATTAAAGATGTTTAAAATAAGACCAAAAAATTCTTGTTCTATGATTAAACATGATTAAGATGAAATGAAATTTGTCACGGATTCAAATTGATTTATTATTAAAAAAAACAAAGAAAATTACAATTTTATTTTACTGATTGAAGAGTTCAAGGGAACTAATCCTAATTGGTAAAGGCTCTCGGACTCTGGAATCGTAGTACAAGAGTTCAAATCCCAGTCTAAACCATTGCATTCACCTTAAAAATGGCCTTGTGCCAAACTTGGTCGGTGCTGGCTGCTCCGCAAGTATATATATTAACCCTAAAACATTGTATTCACTTTGTCGAACAACACAGACACAGAGCACCAACCCAAGTAAGGCACAAGGCCATTTTTTACGTGCCAAGGCAACTAATCCTAAAATATGATCTGATTTTTCTTTCCTTCCTTCAATTTCAACTTGTTATTAATGGAATTTTCTCAATATTTAATTCTCTATATTTTCTTTTTTTTGGGTGGGGGGCTTCAATTCATTCTAGTCATTAAGAAAAAAAACATGCAAGTGTTGGTTGTTGTTTTTGTTGGACAGATTTAGAAATGATCATTGAAAACAGTGTACAGACATTTTATCACCGACACTTCATCACCCTATTTTTAATCATGTACAATTAACCACTATTTAATCAAGTAGTTTTTTCATCACGTGGATACTTCATCACCAGAGGCGAAGACATTTAATCACTTGAGGATTTCCAAAAGTGCATAATGGATGCACACACATGCAGTGCACACGCACACCAAACAACCAGTCGCACCGCAATCACAATTATACCGCATTCATTAATGGAAATAAATATTAAGAATGATTTTTTGCTTCATAAAAAATTAATTTGAAGGAATAGATTTTATTGATAATTTTGTAAAAAAGTAATCATGTAAACACAAATTTTTTGTAATAATTATTTTTTTAATATTCCCAGAAACAATTTTCTTTTTTTTGCGTACCATGACAAATATTATTAACAAATTTGGCAGATGTGTATTTTAGTGCCCGATAACTTGGGGATTTCTTGTAGTGTATTTTTAATGAGCATACACCACCCAAACGTTGTATAGCAAATATGTCTTCTCTAAAAAAAGAAAAAAAAAAAGATTTTCTCTCAAAATTTTCCCCTAAAAAGAAAGATAAGGCTTTAGATATTTGTTGAAAAAATTTCTGTGAATAAATAATTTTTAAACTAAACTTTTTAATAATTTTATAATTTCTATTTCCAAAATATATTATTTTTGGTTCCTTTAACCTTTTAAACCCTAAAGAACCAATGTATCAGTCCTGCCTGCTGACTCAAGGCAAAAGAAGACACACACACAACAATATTTCGACTTCCCATCTTTGGACCCTGACTTGGCAATATTACCAAGTAATCACTCAGAGCCATTCTATTAATAAACCATATTAGGGTCAAAATGCCAGTGTGTCTTTTTTGTCTTTGGTTACTAAGGCCGATATATTGGCCCCTTTGGGTCGAAAGGGTTAAAAAAATTTCTAAAAAAAAATAATCTTTTTTTAATTTATTATTTAATGCTGGAAATCCTCGAGCTATTGGGCACTGAACTACACATCTGCTGATATTTGTTTACATTTTAAAATGAAAAATAAACTAATTTAAAAAAAATTCTGTTTATTGTTTATTTGTTAAAAAGTTTGAAAATATAACCTAAAAATTGTCAAAGGCACTAAAAATTTAACCTCATAAAAACACATTGACATAAATTAACACTTATTTTTGATGTTTTCACATTATCACATTTTTCTTAGGAGAGTGATTAAATGTCTTTTTTCTTAGGAGCGTAATTAATATCTTGTAACAGAGTTGTGTAATATAGTTACTGTCTGCCACAAGGCCCAAAATTTAGGGGAGGGATTTTCTCTGTGTGCTTCCACCCTGTGGACTACATGCGAGTAAGAGTAGATCCTGATAACTTCAAATGTACCACACACATGGCCACCATTTTCAGCTCAGATTTGATAGAGTGCACCCCCAAATTTCTTTGTCTGCTATTAATAGTTGGGATCGTATATATTGTTGTGGGTGCGTGTGTGACTCATTGTATGTATGTATGTCTATGAAAAGCAGTTTTTATTTGGCAAAATGGTTCCAATCACAACAAATTACATTCTTTTATGTTCAATAAAAAATCCGTATCACCAGTCAGAAAGGAATAATTGTATCACATTTTTCTGACCAAGGCGAGGTTGTCTCCCAAATGAGCTGTCATACTGAGTAGCAATATGGCAGTTCATTCGAGGATCAAAAATGTAAACTAAAAATGACAATGACAACTAAAAATTTATTTACATTTTAAATAATAAACAAAAACATTCTGAAATTTGATTTTGATCCAAATTATTTTATTTTTTTCAAAAATAACATTGAATTAAATTTGTAAATAAATTCATTTTATAAATTCCTTCAACAACAATCCTTGCCAAATAACTATTAGCTTCCATGTCCTTTTTGAAAATGTCCACATGGGTTAAATTAGGTCATCCTCTTGACTGGTGCCCATGCGTTGATTCTCACAGCACATTAGAGAATTCTGTACGCTACGTGTTCACTCTTGCTGATGTTAAGCACTGCATGCAGCATCCAGCATTTCACAGGAAAAGATTGCTCCTCAGTATGGATATCACTAAGTAACTTGCTACCTTGGAATGTGCAAATTGATGTATTTCTCAGGAATTAGGTTTCTTTCTGGTCATCGTTTGCTGCTACTTGTATTAGAGTATTGGGTCCTGTCATCAGTGGGGTTGATGCCTGTGTGATACATGGCTGTACAGTCTGATTCTATTGTGGAAGAGCCACGAACAGTGTTCACAGGGAAGGTAAGGAGATCGGGTTGATCTCGCTTTCTTCTCTCAGCATCTTCCCTCTTCAAAGTACACACTGCCATGGTTTATTGCGTTCCTCCACGCCTTCCTGTCTCTGACAGGCTCTTTCAACGAAGAGTGGTCGATGTCAGTTGCTGCTAGAGTGCGCTTCAACTGGTCTTTGTAGTGTATCTTTAGTGCTCCTTGTGGTCTGGTTCCATTCGCGAGTTCTCTGTACCTCATTCTCTTTGGAAGTCTTGAATTTTGCATTCTGCAGACATGGTCTTTCCAGCGGAGGCAGTGGCAAATAATTGAGGCCTCAACACTTGCCATTTTGGCTCATTCTAGTACCTCAGAGTTAGAGGTATAGCTCTGCCAGGGTATTTTCATAATTTGCCTTAATTTCTCAGGAATTATGTTTCTTTCTGGTATGAGTATGCATATGACTGATTAAATTACTACTCTGTGCAAATGAAGATCCACATAGTTTACAAGAATATGGTTTTTCTCCTGTATGTGTGCGAACATGCTTAAACAGTGTTTGACTACAAGAAAACGAAGAGCCACATATTTCACAGGAATATGGTTTCTCTCCTGTATGGATACGAATATGCTTAGATAGAGATTGACTACAAGAAAATGAAGAACCACATATTTCACAGCAATAAGGTTTCTCTCCTGTATGGATACGTTTATGTGTTGCTAAATTTCCATTTTCAGAAAATGAAGATCCGCATATGTCACAAGAGAAAGGTTTCTCTCCTGTATGAATACGCTTATGTCTAGACAATGTTCCAATCTCTGAAAAAGAAGATCCACATATTCCACACGAATAAGGTTTCTCTCCTGTATGCGTGCGCTTATGCTTAGTCAAAGTTCCGCTGTCAGAAAATGAAGAGCCACATATTTCACAGGAATAAGGTCTTTCTCCTGTATGAATTCGTTTATGTCTCAATAAATTACTTGTTTCAGAAAATGAAGCTCCACATACTTCACAAGAATAGGGTTTCTCACCTGTATGAGTACGAATATGTCTAGATAAATTTCCACTCCTGGAGAAAGAAGTACCGCATATTTCACAGGAAAAAGGTTTCTCTCCCGTATGAGTACGCATATGCACTAATAAGTGACCCGTTCGAGGAAAGGAAGAGCCACATATATCACAGTTATACGTTTTCTCTCTTCTGTTTGTGTGCTTATTCTTCAACATATTAATTTTTTAAGAAAAGAAAGTTATACATATCACTACACAATGAATTATTTTTATGTCAGTTATGTCAAAGTAATTAAAAATTTTCCAGTTTGCTATTTATGTCTATGTAAGTGTTGTTGGGGCTATCTCCCCTTTCAATTACTGAACTATGGACTCACCCAATGGGCCTATAAACAGTCACCTACGTTGCTACGACGAGAAGGCAGCAACGGGCTAACCAGATGTCGGTTGATAACACTATCACTAACTACATCTGTATTACTGACTTACTCTGCTATGAACTCTTTATCTACCTATCACCTGATCGTTTGTTCCGTTATTAATTGCTAACCACTCGGCAACCACAACAGTAAGATGTGCGACTCAATAAATAAATAATTCCAGTGTTGATTATTTTCAAAAAACTAAAATTCCAAAAGTTCATCCATGAATTTCTAAAAGTTGGCTTTTGACAAAAGATGAATTTTGAAGAGCAGACCATTTAGATGAGACATTCATCCAGCCAATCAACTTTGAATTGAAATGCCTGCAAACAAAAAAAAGAAAGATAATCAAAACTGATGCTTTATTATGTAATAGAAATGTTAATTCATTAGGAAAGAAATATTTGAGTTTGATTTGATTGATTTAATCAGCATATCAACCCTCATTAGGTCATTTCACGCTGAAAACTGTTTTAATTCACTCTACCTAGTTTACTTGTTTTACTATTTTATTATAAATAAAATCCATTAAACACCTTTACGTTTAGCAGCCATATTGAATTTTAAACTTTTTTTAAAAGTTAAAACTTTCTAGTTTAAAAGTATGGAAGCCAGAAAGTGTTTAGAATTTTCAAATTTTAATGTAACCTTTTTATATTTTTTAAATAAATGAATTAAATTATAATTATGATTCTAAATGTCATTTATAAATACCTTCATAAATAAAATATTTTTATGTTTATAATATTTTCCTTGACACTAATTTATATAAAGATTAATTTTTTTCCAAATATACCTTTTAAAATTAAATTAAAAATACTTTTTCCCTAAAATTGAAATTCTGGGCAGACGTCAATTTCTTCAGAAAGTCTGTTGATTTTGACTGTGGAGCCACCTACCGGGCTTTGAGCTAAACGTTTTTTTCAAAGACGATAACCACTGTAATAGTTAACAATAACATTGGTGTGTGTAGCTACATCCGTAGATAAAAAATATCTCATGTTTTAAAACAAAAACAAGATCGAAGGTAGTTTTTGGTGAAGGTAAAAAAAACAAGAAAATTATTAATTTTTGCCTTTTCTATTTTATGTTATATTGGTATTTTAGTTAACTTTATTATTGGAACTTTTGTCCTCATCTTAGTAGGTGTTTTTTGATGTTAACACACTACGTTCCGGCCTAGTCTCCCTCAGGCCTTCTTCAGGTGTTTCTTAACAGTAACCCCAGATAGGGATGCTGGGTCTCTCGTCACCGACTCCTCAGTAATCACTGCCTTCCGTAGTTGTTGTCTATCGAACCACGTTTTTGTGACCAAGTAAATCCCTCTGGCCGACTTGGGTAGGAATTGAAACCACTATCTTCCAACAATGCTTATCTGGAACCAAAGAGACTCCAAAAAACTGAAAAATAAACAATAATCTTGTAAAAAAATCTAAAATTGACTTTCCTGAAAATTGCTGTCTCAATTTTTTTTTAAAGAAAACGTTTTTAAAGACATTTTTTTTGTTAGTAGAATCGACGACGAAGACCAGTAGGCTTTGTTTTCTTAAGTTATTTCCTATTGAATTCTCTAACCACCTTGGCATTTCATGTACTACAACTAATTTGTTTTACTAGGAAGACATTTTGTTTTTATCCAATGAAAATGATGGAAAAAAATTTCTATTTTTCACTTTTGGGATTAGAATGTTAACTGCAAGTTAATACAATGAAATGTCTCCTCTCTGAATTAATCAAAAGACAACTAATATAAAAGAAGTTAATAGTATGCACTTAACTTTTCTTAGTTTTTGCTGAAAATGTGTCTATGACTGTTGGTTGTTTGTGTGTGACATTGTCTTCTCTAGGGTTACAACTGTAAGCTTTTATTGAACAATATATTCTTGTTGTTACTTGGGCTTTCATTCTGTAGTTATTCATAGGGCTGTGATAATATTCTGGACTATAAAGCGCACCTGCATATAAGCCGCACCCGCTCTATTAAAAAGAAAAAAAATTTAAACAAAGACATACAAGCCGCATCCACTTCATTAAAAAAAAGTTTTGCAAGCCACAGATATTGATGTTTTTAGATTAGATATTTACCACTAGTGGGAGCCCCACCACGACCACCACCTTCTTTGGGGATTGCAAATTGCATTTTCACGATGAATTATGCATTCATAAACTGAAAGCCGCTCTTTTTTATTAGCCGCATGGTTCAAAACCTATGAAAAAAGTAGCGGCTTATAGTCCAGAAAATACGGTAGTTACTTTTGTAATTTTATTATTATTATTATTATTATTATTATTGTGTTTATTATTGGATTTAATTATTATCATCATTGATAACAATTATTATTCCCCAGAATTCTACG
>JAUZSX010345899.1:0-10329 GCA_034780655.1 Idiosepius hallami
TTTTTGTAGACTCGGTTGATCAAACTCTTCTTGATTTTTAAGGTTTGGAAATTCAAATAAAATTATTTGATTTTTGTAGACTCGGTTGATCAAACTCTTCTTGATTTTTAAGGTTTGGAAATTCAAATAAAATTATTTGATTTTTGTCAATGATTAAAAAAAAGACCTTCTTTTCAATGGTGTGTCATTCTACATTCAGATTTTTTGTTTGTTTGTAAATTCTATTTCTTAGAAGTTGGATAAAAAAATATATGAAATGCTTTAACAAAAAATTATGAAAATTTCTTTTGAAATGGAATTTTCTAATTCTGTGATAAATTATTTTATTTGTTATGTTTTGATTTATTTTACTTAAATTATGAACTTTGAAGGGTTGACCTTTTGACCCAAGTAGATTGACCTATGACCCAAGTAGATTGACCACCTCATAAAAATTAATGTCATAATAGTTTTTACCTCTCAGATTCATCCAAATGTCTTTCTTCTTTTATAAAATTCAAATTATCTCAGCAAAGAAATTACAAAAATGGAGATTAATTCTTAAAAATCCATATTTTAATTACAATTCAGTAATTTGTTATCATTCGGCTTATTTACAAGAAAATAATGACTTTTGTTGCAAAATAAAAAAAGAAACAAAAGTAATGAATATAAGTAATTAAAAATGTTTACTAATTGAAAATAATAAATTATCATATTTTCTTTAGATTTAATAATTTTCAGAATTTCTTTTATTTATATTTATGTATCAACTACTTATTTTTTTATATACATACATTTTTTTTTGGTACACTAAGGACCTTTTTATAGATTGACTTAAATAACTTTGAATTTTTTAAAAGAAAAAATTTAAAAAAATAATTTTAAATAATCTAATATAATGGAAAATAAAGTTTAAGGTAATATTAAACCTCGGTTGGGTTACCTGGAGGTCGATGTCTGTTGAAAGACCCAATACACCAAATAATCCCAGTAATCAACACTGACGATGTATCCAAGGCATCAGTAGACTCTTTTGTTAACTGTTGTAAATAGGTTGGATCACCTGGAGGAGGGTGTCTGATGTTAAAAGACCCGAAACACCCAATGATCCTAGGACTCAACATTGACGATGTATCCAAGGCATTATTAACTAATTCTTATAATTAGATTTGATTGTAAAATAAAAATCATTTATAAAGATTAATTTTTTTTAACAAAATTCAATGTGAAATGAACAAGTTTAAATTTAGAATTAAACATAATTTTTCATATAAATTTGCTCACCAAGTAAATATTATATTTACTTGTGAGCAGCAACGACCAAGTTTGGCACAAGGCCATTTTTGAAGGTGAATGCAATGGTTTTGACTGGGACTTGAACTTGCGTATTACGATTCCAGGGCCCGAGCTTTTACCAATGCTCCATCTTTGCTCACCAAATAAATATAAAATAGATTCTTTGTAAAGATTAAACTTTTTAGAGTAGATGGCAATAGAAGCCACAAATATTTTTTAAAAAACATTTTTTCTTCATAAATAGATTTTATTCATTTTTTTTATTTCCATTAAAGATTTTTTTTTTGTGAGGTTCAATAATTTAAAATTGGGTTAAAAAGATTTTTTTTTGTATAAAATTGATTTTATTTATTATTGTAAAGAATTTAGTTTTCTTGTTTAGGATTCAATATGTCTTTTTTTAAAACAATGAAGGACTTTAATGTCTTGCCACATCAGAAAGAAATTCATTGTTTATTGTTGTACAATAAAATAATCCTGTTGTCTAAAGTCTTATCTAACTTATAGAAAGTCCAGACATGCAAATCACTTGTATATATTTTATAATGAAAGGAAAAAAATTATTAATAAATAAAACGTCTAAAACACTGAGATTTCTTTTCCACATTTGCTGTTAATCCAAGATCTGTGATGAGCTCTCAGGACACAATTTGTAAATTATTGTTAATAAAATTTGTAAATGTGTGTGTGCGTTTGAATTTGATAAATGGGGTTTTGGTATATTTCTTAGATTTTACTTATTTTCATCTTAACCCTTTCAACCCTAAAGGGCCGATATATTGGCCTCTAAGTAAATGCAAATTAGACACACCGATATATATAGCTCTTTAATAAAACGGGGACTAGTTGGTAATTTTGCTGAGGCAGGGTCCAAAGATTAAGACAGAAATATCAGTGTTTACGATGTGTATGTATCACTGTGTGTGTCTTCTTTTTACTTAGGCCACTAGGGCCGATGTATCAGCCCAGGGTTTAAAGGGTTAAGTATATAAAAAAAAAATAAGAAGATGGGCGTTAAAAGATTGTTTTATTTAAGATTTAACATTGTTTCAACCAATCTTTTTTTCTCATAAAAAAATGTTTATATAAATCCCTTAGAATACTTATGACTGGAGATTAAAAGACAAAAAATATTAAGAACGAAGATCAAAGTTTATTTTAGAATCATTTCCTTTATATAAAAAAAGCCAGGTGTGTGTGTATATATATATATATATATATATATATATATATATATATATATTTTAGAGCAATTTGGTTGAGCTGGTTGGTTTATATTTTAGAGAGTTGGATATTACTTTAGTTGGCTTTGTTCTGTTGAAGAGGTCATTTAGATTAGACGTGTGATAGCATTTATTTCGATATGGTGTGAAGTTGATGTAGTTTAATAACAAGTGTTGACAGCTGAAAGTGAATGTGTTTTGACTGGGATTTGAATTTATATCACATGATTCCAGAGTCCAAGTTTTTACCGCTGCTCTACATTTGCTGCCTGAATCAATCAAGCAAAAAACTAATGGGATTGGATAGGGGGAGCTGCCGAGACAAATATTTGATTCTTAGGCATTTTATCAAGATTTGTTCCACTGTATATTGAGGGGGTGAGGGGGAGGTTGAGGAAATGATTATTCGATAGATAGGAATGGGTCAGTTTGGTATGGCTAATAATGCATATTCAGACCAGAACAAAAAATAAGAGAAAGAAAAAATAAAAAAGGGGGGGGGGAAAAAGGAAAATAAGAGAGAGAGAAAATAAAAAAAAAGAAAGAGAGAAATAAGACCTTTTAACAGATTTTTTGGATTTCTCTCCTTCTTCATCTTGGCTCTCTTCACTTTCTTCTTCGTCATCATCCTCATCTCTTCGTTTTTTCTTCCTTTCTCGAGTTAAAACCTAAAAAATGAATTATTACAAATTTTAGAATAGGTTTTCTTTTCTTTAAATTCTTATCTATGACAAATAATCATAGGAAAAAAAAAAAAAAAAAGGTTGGTTTAAACGGCACATCAACCTTTTAATGCCAAATCTGTAGGGTTATGACAATATGCTTTTATTGAAGAATATTTTTGTTACAGATTTGACTATTTTAGAATTTTACAATTTCTTTTAGTTATGCAGCTATTAGTATTAACTACAGAATCAAAAGAAATGGTAAAATTTCAAAATATCAAGTAACAAGGCTGAGACAAGAATATTCTTTAATAAATGCATATTGTTATAGCCATACTAACCTGTTATAAAAAATTTTTTTACTTAAAAGCAAAACCGGCAAAGATAATGTATTCAACGGAAAAATCCATGCATAAAAAGTAATATATATAAGATTAAACCTAGAAAATTGTGCTATTTAATCAATTGTTGGAGGAAATATGAGGATTTATAACATTCCCCAGGGTATTAGTTTATATGGAACAAGAGGGATTTGGACTTGTATATTATGATTAAAAAAATCGAACTACCTATGCAAACAGAATTACATTTAGGAAAAAAAAAAAATCACTTAAATGTTTTTTGTTTTATTTGTATGGAAACCCTGAAAATGTATTTAACTCCTTTTAACAAATAAAAAAAAAAAAAAAACATTTTTTTCCCCTTTTTTTATTTACCTTTTTGAAATAAGCAAACTCAATGAGTTCAATGGCAGCTTGGGCATCTTCAAGGTCGACCGTCTTTGAAAGACGACATTTGGCATGTGCTGTGGATAATCGAATCATAGTTTCCAACGAACGAGCAGTGACTGGTTGGGTCTAAAAAAAAAAAAAAAAAAAAAAAAATACGGCCCTGTCACTTCTAATTTTACAACATGTTTTCATCCAATCAGAACATCACTAAATATCTTCCTAATAAGTGACACAAAATCTTTTCTATTGATCTTATACAATTGCTTTTTCAGGAATTTTGGAATATACCATTTTCATTCCAAGGGAAATCATCATGATAACTGATTGAGTACCTAAGCCTATTAATTAATATAGATATTTAAAAAATACCAGGTTTGAATCTGGCACGGGATAGTCTTTCTTTGATAAGGGAAAATGGAGTCTCTCTAAGCCTCGGATAGCAATCCACTTAGAGATAATGTCACTAGTAAAAGTACCATGATATAGGAGTGGTGACGATGTCATTAATGGTGACTATGGTTGACTAATGATGAAAATATATGTACATATATGTTATAATCATCCTAGCAGTAATAATGATAAGGATTAAAATTCTAAGCATCATGTGTGTATGCTTGCTGAGACTATCTGAGTACATTATATCTTTTTTTTTTTTATCTGAATATTCTTCTTACCCTTGCCAAACTGGCATCTCCATGCATGCTATCTTGACTTCTCAATTTGGCATATTCATCAGATATGAATTCAGCTGCTTCTGTGGTCAATACAGGTTTTAAAGCCTTTGCAACATGAATGTATTTCCTCATAAATTGTGCTGTCACAATGCGATCACTAAAATTAACGCAAAAAAATAAAAAAATTATATTTCAATTCCTTATTTATTGCTTGTACTTTTTCATTTTGTAAAAAAAAAAAAAAAAAAAATTATAAAATAAAAATATTTATTTGTAAAACAGATAGAAGTGTATATCCATTTTTATAGACTGTTCTCTGAAATGCAGACAAAATTTCTTTTTTAATTTTTTTTTACTGAAATCTTTTGTGTTTAACACTGTTCAAATGGTTGGCCAGATTAGTGCATGGCTAGAAATCCCGAGTGATAAAGCATTGAAATACAAATATGCAAAAAATTTTGTTTTTAATGGCATATCAACCACTTTTGGGGTAATTTAATGCCAGACCGGCATTTTGTTTGTTTACTTGATTCTCTCAATTTTCTATTATGAAAGTTGGTTTAAATGTTATTTTTTTTATTGGTTATTTTTATTTTGTTTGTTTTGTCAGTGGTTTTTTTCTTTTTTAAATTATATATATTCATAAATACTTTGCTGATATTTATTGTTTAGAGAAGTTTGAACAGTTTTGCTTCTTTTGGTGAGGTTTTGATATTTTAAATACTTTGCTGATCCGGCTATCTATCTACTGAGACATGTCGACCGTCCTGCCAAAAAATTTTAATGAAATAGGCAAGAGTATATTACAAAAGTAAAAGATTGTTACCACAGGAAGCAAAACTGACATAGAGAAATTTTACACCCTTGGATTGATTGGTTTGTTTTACGGCAAATCAACCCTTCATGGAGACCCTTGTTATGTTATCACTGGCTTCAAAATTAAGGTTTTTAGTTTGATGACTGCACAGGTAAGAAACTAAGACATAAGGTTTTTGGTCTGATGACTGCACAGGTAAGAAAGCAAAAGTCACTTGTGAACAACTTACTCTTTTCGATTTCTTCCACCCTGCAACAAGTTGTCATATTTTTGGTAAATGGGCGTCTCTTCTTCATCTTTATTTTCTTCTTCAGGATCTTTTGTAGCCAAAAGGTCAACAGAGCTTCCAAATGGAAGTGCTAAAAAAAAAGATTAATTATTTGTTTTGAACAACCATTTCAGTTGATTAAAGTGCAGGGAACAACCATTTTTGATAAACATTCTTTTTTTCTCAACAGGTATTTTTTTAATAACGCAATAATGCACTATTAAAAGCTGGAAGGAGTCTGAGAATTCATACCTTTCTTAATGGTATTAGTCCAATTATAAATGCAATTGGAACAACTAGGATTCGTACTCGCGAATTAAGTTTGACTGCCTATCTACTGGGCCAAGTGGACTTTCCCCAAGAGGTCTCTTTATGTAAAATCAAATTTGCAATTAATTACAAGATTAAAAATTTTATTTTTAGTCTTTAAGCAAAAAAATACAATTTAAATAAACTTAAAAAGAATATCTAACAACTAATAAAATGAAAAAGAATACAAAAAATAATTTAATAATTATAAAAATAAAATAAAATACCATATTTTCTGGACTATAAGCCGCTACTTTATTCATAGGTTTTGAACCATGCGGCTAATAAAAAGGAGCGGCTATTCTGTGGATTTTTTCCACCGCTAAATACCATTTATTTTCTCTTGGTTCTATCTCGGTTTAATCAAAGTTGCTATCGTGTTCAAAGTCAGGTGAGGAAAAATAGAGCGGGTGTGGCTTATATGCAGGGTGCGCTTTATAGTCCAGAAAATACAATAAACAAAATAAGCACAATTTGTTTATTAAAAATTTTGGTTGATGAAACCCATTTTAGGATGTGAATCCAAAGGTTTTTAGCACCCATGCGTCATAGCCTTTCTTGCAATTGTTCTTATATCTTTTGCAGTTAATCAATATGAGAAGAGTCGATTGCAGCACGTCTAAGCTTCCATCCTGGATCATCATTAATATGGGTCGACCAGTAAAGAAGGAATGATGCTAAGACATACAATAATACCAATCAGCACCAAGTCTCAAGGGAGACAGAGATTAAAAAAAAATATAAAAAAAATTGGATTTGCCACACCTTGCGGAAGCCTGAATCTAACATCACTAGGCAGGTCTTTAAATGGAACCAGCAAGGCAAGTAAGTGCTGTGTTGGTCACCCTAAGCAGTCCTAGAAAAGAATTATTGAGGCCATGACTAGGGCTGCCAAAATGACATGGGCGAGAGATGGAGAGGACCAGTGAGAACAGAGACCGTTGGAGGAGCAGTGTTGCGCCCCTAATGTTCTCTCGGGAACCAAAAATCTTAAAAACAACAATTTAAATATAAAAAAAAAAAAAAAAAAAAAAAAAAAAAGAGAGAGACATATTTCCAATCTATAAATTTAAACAGAATAACTTACCATCTCCATCTTGTTCACCTGGAGTCCGATATCTGTGCATACGAAGAACGTGGTTGGAAATATGGCGATCATTCTCAGGGTCCATCTGAAAGCAGACAAATGTGATCGGTAAAAAAAAATTGTTTAATCCTCCACCCCCCCCTTTTTTTTTTACATCTCCCCGCTTCTTGGTTCATGTGCCATTTTTCTCCGTATAAAGTTGAATCTCAGAGAAAGAGAGAGAGAGAGAGAGAGAGAGAGAGAGAGAGAGAGAGAGAGAAAAAAAAGAAAAAAAAAAGAAAGTGACAATGTTAGCAGAGAAGTTGGTAGGCTCATTTAACCAGCTTGTCGGTCGACCTTTATTTGTGTTATGGTGTGACACCCCTGCTGGATTTAAGTCCAGATATGGACTCTCCCAGCAGGGGTGTGACACCCCAACAATTTGATCATTTAATGCCGAAGATCATTTGGATTAGTTTTATTTAGTTTATTTGTTTTATTGTTTTTGTTTGTTTGATTGAGATTTTTTGCCGCTAGATTTTTTTTTCTTTTTCTTTGGAACTGGATTATTTGCATAAATTGGAGATCCTTTTTCTTATATGTGTGCAGAGATGTTGTTTTATGTATAGTTTAGTCTCTAAAAAAGATTGATTGATTTGTTTAACGGCATATCAACCATTAGAGGTTATTTAATGCCGGATTCTGTTAAGGAATTGGTAGTGCATTTGGTCTTAGATAAATATTGGTTAATTATGAAGGTAATAGGGGTTTCTATAAAATGGGAGAGTTTAAATTTCGTTATATAGTCTTATTTCTTTCAAAAATTGTTAGATTTTGTTTGGGTCCGTATTGTTGAATAAGTCTTTTAGATCCTTAGATTGGTAGAATTTTGATCGAATTGAGTTGGAGTCATTGCAGTTGATTAGACTGTGAGAGTGTTTTCAAAATTTATCATTCATATTGCTGGGTTTTTTTAGTTGGCATTTTCGAGTAGAAGCATAGAAGAGATCCTAAATTCGTAAATTAAATGATTAGATGAAAATGCTGGGTTTATGATACGCTAAAAACATTTAGTTGCAAAAGAGAATAGTCAAGAAAAAGAAAACTAGAAACTATGGCAAACAAATTTCCCTGTGTTAGTAATTGCTAGTAAATTGTGTTTGAGTCATAAAAAAGAAAAAAAATACTTGGTATTGTATTAAATTGGTGCAAAAGTAATGTCTAGTTTAAAGATCTTACATATAAGGAGACAACTTGTGAGGAACTCATTTTTAATAATATCAGATTAATTCATAAATAATATCTGATATAAAGATCTTGTTTCTCTGGTGACATATAGTTCACAAAAATTTAAATTTTACTACCTAAGTAATTAAAAGGTCCTCCAGGTTGGGGGTTTAGCATAGGGCTAGCGACTATCTCGTAAAAACAAGTATGCAACAGAAAAAGCAAAAAAACAAATTTGCTGCCCAACACTCCACTGGGTGTAATGGTTAATAGAATGGAAGTAATAAAAAGAACAAGAATTTTTCCTCAAATTAAAAACCATCAGTATTTACGATTATTTGGGACAACAATATGAGGTTAGTGTAAAACGTAATGTCTAATTTTGAGGCAATAGAAACTTTTCTGATGCATTTAATTAGCGTAACACAATGTTTAACTATACATGAAGAAGACAAAAAAAATATTACAAAAGATGAATTTGATTTGATTTGAGATTTAACGGCATATTAACCCCTTTTGGGGTCATTTAATGCCAAAATGGTATTTTGTTTATGTTTACTTGATTCTCTTAAGTTTTTATAATGAAAGTTGATTTAAATGATATTCGTTTATTGGTTATTTTTATTTTGTTCGTTTTGTTAGATTTTTTTTTGTTTTTATTTTATATAGATATATATATTGCTGGTATTTGTAGATAAAGAAGAAAATAAATTAGATAAAGTTACCTACTTTTGCAAAAATGAACTCTTCTTCTTTTATAAGTATGAGTCTAGACAGTGATTAAATTTTTGTATCGATGGGTTTTACCTGATTTTATTACTGCTACTTGAATGTGTTCTCACTGCCGTGCTTAGCCACATTGCGGCCCCGACACAGAATGCGTCTTGCGCTCCCCTTTCTTATAAAAAGGTGAGTTGCCCTCCCCAACAATGATCAAAGACTATATATGCATACATATGCAAATACTTATTTAGAGAGAAAACGAGATAGACAGAAAGAGAGATGGATTGATAGGTTTATATTTCAAGTGTAAATGATTTTATAGTAAAGCCAAGGAGCCTTGTAGCCCCTAGGGAGCATGCGCCCTCCCCGCAATTGTAGGGGCACTAAGCATGCTATACAATAGTTCACCCAACAGACTTGATACCTATTTCGTATTGATATCAACTTCACTTACTAATCCAAGACAAAAAATAGAAGCTTAACTATATGTCTTTATTGATAAACAATGACGAAAAATAATGTGGATCGTTTTGGGTATTTTTTCTCATTTTGGGGGATTGGAGCTATGGTTAGGCTTTTGGGTAAGGTTATGTTTTAGGGATAGGGTTTAGGGTTGGCGCTAGGGTTTGGGGTATAGGTAAGGATTGGGTTTTAGGGTTGGGTTTGAATTTAAGGTTTAGGAATTATATTAGGGTTTAGAATAGTGTTGGGGTATGGGTTAGTGTTTTGGTTCGAGTTGGGGTTGGATTGATTTTTGTCCCAAATATTTAGTATTAAGTAAGTGGCTGTGGGTAATGATTATCAACGGAAACTATTAGCAAATTCCTATAAAGTACACCGAAAAATACAAGAAAAATATGTTTTCGTCAACTGGTATGGACTGGGATGGTCGGTTAAAGATTACCGAATTAACTAGTTTATACTTGGTCGAGCACAAGTCAGGCACAAGGGTAATTTTATGTGCTCATTATATGCCTAGGATTTTTTTTAATCAGTGTTGCTGTTCATTTAGATGAGTTACTTTCCGAGTTAGTGAGCCTCATCTTCCCGAGGCAGTTGAATGTAAATGCATATGCAATGGTTTTGACTGGGATTTTTGAACACGTGTAGTACCGAATAAATTAGTTTCACGGGAAACTTTGTTCAATTCTGAATCCAAATAAACAATAATGGCAATCGATATTGGAAATACATTTAGTGAGAGTTTAATTAAGCCCAGTGCCGTGTTTAGCCAGTTAACAGCCCCGTCGCAAAATGCGCCTTGCGGCTCCTTTACCCTAAAAAAGGCAATATGCCCCTCCTCAACATACTGGAGCCTTTGACTATATATACATACATATACAAATAT
>JAUZSX010345910.1:0-10329 GCA_034780655.1 Idiosepius hallami
CCCCCTGAAGCCGATCACCTCCCCCTGAATCCGATCCCCTCTCCCTCAAGCCGATCCCCTCCCCCTGAAGCATCTGATGACTATATTACATGAAGGTGAGATAAAAGTAAATACAAATATTGTTATTAGGATATAAAATAGATTTATTTTTTGTTGTTAAATAAATCTAAATCACCTTTAACCTTAGAACCCTGACTTAGCAAAATGACCAAGTAGTCACTCAGATGCGTTCTATTAGATGACTATATTAAGGAGGAAATATCTGTGTTTTTTGTGCCCTAGAGTTACCAGGGCCAATATATCGGCCCCTTAGGGTTGAAAGGTTTAAAAACCAAAATGCTGATTTTTATCGCTTTAAGAAATTCACAAATCTTACAAATGAATCCTAAATAAAAATTGTTTTTTGTTATTTACTTTAGATTTCAACAAACAGAAAAGAAAATGAATTTCCTTTAATTTAGATTTTTTAATAAAAGTTTTTCTGCTCGAATTTCAACTCACTTTTCAAATTTCACCAGGGTTTCCCAACCTTTTTCGGCAAAGCCCACCCCTAGAACACCCAGATACCTACTACCGCCCCCTTCCTACATGCATCCTTACATAATAATGTTAGTAGTAGTAGTAGTAGTAGTAGTAGTAGTAGTAGTACCAAATTAAAGTGAAAATAAATAATTGAATATTCATATAGTTTATTCAATAAAATTCTACACAGTCAATCGAATGGGGACAATAACAGCTATAAATCAAGTGGGTCAATTAATATATCATAGCATTGCATACACTTCACTGCAGTTTAACCACATTTCATTCATACCTTGTTTTTCTAAGATTATCTTCAATTTTTTGTCACATTGTAATTCAATGATAGTTTCTTACAAATGAATTTTTGTTCTTCTATTTTACACATAATATTAATAGAAACTCTCAGTCTTTCACCGCTACCCCCTAAAGGATCTCAGGGACGCCCTTTCCTTTACCTAAGATTTGGCCACTGCCCAACTGAAGTCTCGTAAGCCCCCCCCCCTGGTGGGCGGCACGGACCCCGTTGGGAAACTCTGAATTAAATTAAACGACATTAACTGATAGATTCTTCCAATTCAAAGATTTTTTTTTAAATAAAGAGTTTTGATCAGCTTGGATTTGTTAAAAAGAAAGATTTAAAAACTGATAAAAATTGATATTTTAAATCGAACCATTAAAAAAGAGGGGGAAAAAGAATTCAAAAGGAAAGGGAGGGAGGGAAGGAAGGGAAGAAGGAAGGAAGTAAGGAAGGAAAAGAAGAAGGAAAGGGAGAAAGGAAGGAAGGAAAAAAAAGGAATGAATGGAGGGATGGAAAAAGAAAGGAAGGAAGGAAGGAAAGGAAGGAAGGAAGGAAGGAAAGGAAGGAAGGAAAGGAAGGGAAGGAAAGGAAGGAAGGAAGGAAGGCTCTAAAAAGGCTTTTAAACATAAAATAATCTTCTGTTCTTTATGTTGTACTAAAAATCTAGAATGAAATAAAATTCCTTTTATTTAACGAATAATCTTATGATGCTTCAGAAGAAAGTAATCTTATGATGCTTCAGAAGAACTACAATTTATTAATTGTATTTTAATTTAAAATATTTTTTATATAAAAGTTGGTTTCGAGATTTTTGTTTTTTTATTGAAAGAGAAAGATTTGTTTGTTGTTGATTCTTTTCACCTTTTGAAGAAATTTGATATATTCATCTTCGTTTGGGAAAAGAAGATTACGATTGGAAGAAGAAGAAGAAAAAGAAAGATGAAAAAAAAGAAAGAAGAAAAAAGAAAGAAGACGAAGAAAAAGAAGAAGAGGAAGAATAAAAAAAGAAGAAGAAGAGATGAAGAAGAAGAAAAAGAAAGAGATGAAGAAGAAGAAAGAGAAGAAGAAGAAGAAGAAGAAGAAGAAAGAAAGAAAAGAAGAAGAAAAGAAGAAGAAAGAAAAGAAGAAGAAAGAAAAGAAGAAGAAGAAAGAGATGAAGAAGAAAGAGAAGAAGAAGAAGAAGACAAAGAAGAAGAAGAAGAAGAAAGAGAAGAAGAAGAAGAAGAAAGAGAAGAAAAAGAAAGAGATGAAGAAAGAGATGAAGAAGAAGAAGAAAGAGATGAGGAAGAACAAGAAGAAAAATAAAGAAACAAAAAGAAACAAAAAAGAAAGAAGACGAAGAAGAAGAAGAAGCTCTTTATTTATAGAAATCTTTCCTTACTGATAATGTTCCCTCTTTATTTCTCTCTCTCTTTCTTTCTTTCTTTCCCTTCTTTTCTTCTCCCCTTTTCTCTCTCTCCCTCTCTCTTTCTCCCCCCTTTCTTTCTCTCTCTCCCCCTCTCTCTCTTTCCCCACCCCTTTTATCTATGTTTCTAAAACGAAAGCTGTTCCAAACTAACGCCTTTTTCATTCCATCAAAATAGATCATGAGGGAATTGTAAATTGCATTTTGCATTATTTTGATAACTGAACTCGTGTTTTCATTTTCAGAAAGTTTCTTTTCTCTGTGCAAGAACGGTGTGAAACTCTTAGAAATAATCCGTGTCATGGACGTGCGTAGAGAGCAAAGATGCACCATTGAATTTCTCCATGCAGAAAAATTGAATCGGTCAACATTCACTAGAAACGAACGATGCAGTTGATGTGAGCCCTGTTAAGAAATATGGCTTTGTTGATTGCAGATGCGTGACTGAGATGTTAGTGACAAAGAACACTCTTGGCTCCCATTTACAGGTGCTCGTTCATCGCTGGCAAAAGACCATTGAGAATGCTGGTGGCTATGTAGGAATATAATTTATAAAGCTAAAAGGGTCACCTGTTTTAATGCTACCACACCCTTCTTCGTAATTCATCAACTTTTAAGAAATAGATTCCAAAATTTTCCGTTGCTAGGGTCGTGCTTAGGGTCCCCGCAGACCCTGCAACTTTGAGGGGGGCGTAAGCTCCCTAGGGGCTGCAAGGCTCCTTGGGTTTGCAGATGTATTGTAATCCAAAGAATTACCAAAATAATTAGTCATTAGGATTAATTAGCAAATCATTATCACACTTAAAATATACATCTATCAATCCATCTTTCTTTCTGCAATCTCTCTCGATATATTTGTATATATATATGTATATATCGTCGAAGGTTCCAGTATATAGAAGGGGAGGCAACTGGCCTTTTTAGTGTAAAGGGGCCGCAAGGAGCATTATGCGTCGGGGTCTTTAAGGGGCTAAGCACGGCACTGCCCATTGCTTTTTCTTCAGGGCCGTGCTTAGTGTCCCCATAGACCCCGCAATTGAGGGGGGAGGCACAAGCTCCCTAGGGGACACAAGGCTCCTTTACTTAACTAGAAAATCATTATCACACTTGAAATATACACCTATCAATCCATTTCTCTTTCTGTCTATCTCTCTCTCGATATATTTATATACGTATTAATTTGTGTAGTAAGGTTGCTTAAAATTATAGTTAGAGTGATCAATATCAGTTATAGAGCGTGTATATTAGATAAGCGTAGATACAAACTCAACAGCCTTCGGCGACTGTCAGTTTCTCGGTCATCAGGCCGAAAAGCCTGATGACCCTGCAGGCGAGAAACTAACAGTCACCGAAGGTTGTTGACTTCGTGTCTAAACTTAACTAATATTTGTATATATATGGTCTTTGATCGAAGGCTTTAGTGTGGTGGTGGTGGTGGGGGCAACTTACTTTTTTACAGGAAAAGGGGCTGCAAGACGCATTCTGCGATGAGGCCGCAAGGTGGCTTAGCACGGCACTGTTTCTCTTGAAAGCTAAATTTCATAATCAAACTTCAAAAGCCACAAACACAATTCGTTTTGCAAGGAATTTTCTTTATTTCAATTTCATTCAATATTTTAATTTTTTTATTTCTTTTTGCACTTCTTTTTTTATTCCTCAAACATCAAACTTTTTCTTAACAAATTATAGTTCTTCTGCAGCATCAATAGTTTGATAATGAAGTTATAACTCCGAAATATTACTTTCACTTTTAACGCATCATTTAAGTTTTTATAAAATTAGATTTATTAAACTTTTTTTATTAGAGAAAATCTTTAAAGGAATTCGTATTTGGTTTCTTTGTTTATTGAATCATTTATTTATGATATTTAATGCTGGATCTTTGGATTTATAAGAATTGAAACCCATTTATCAGTCGAGAAATTTCTTGTGGTAACTAATAAAATCTACAAACTTCTATGGTGTTAGTGATTACATTTCATCTAATTAATCAAATTGAAGACGTTTAGTTTTATTAAACGGTATTAATATTGGCAGCGCCAACTCAAGTTTGGCAGAAGGCCATTTTTACGTGCTCTTACCCGGGCTTTTTACATTTGGTATTACCCTTCACCTAGATGAGATGCTCTCCCGAGTTAACGAGCCCCATCTGCCCGAGGTAGCTAAAAGTGAATGTAATGGTTTTGACTGGGATTTGAACTCGTGTAATACGATTTTATAGTCCGAGCTTTTACCAATGCTCCACCGTCACTGCCCAGACAGTAATAATATTAATGTCGGCAGTGCAGGAGGATGAATGGTCAGGATTCTATGTTATTTAGGGCTTCTGTTGGTTATATCATCATCCGTAAATATCTCACCCCCCTCCTTCTGGGAAAAACAACAATAACAAATAATATCAATTTAAAAAAAAAATTCAACTCATTTCTATTTGATTCTTATTTTTATTTATTTTTTTTTTGGTAGAATTAAACCCTGACAACTGATGCTCCCCCTTTCTTTGTTTCTTGAATTGAGAATTCTGTCTTTTGAATGTTCCCATCTCCTCCCACCCTCTCCTCACTTGCCTCTCATACCACCACTCTTTCTTGGCCAATTTCGTAGTATTTATTTCGATCGTCCCAGGTGGGAGAAGAAGAAGAAGAAGAAGTTGAAGAAGAAGAAGAAGGAAAAGAAGAAGAAGAAGAAGGAAAAGAAGAAGATTTACTTGATATTGCTTCAAAGCCACGCGTTCTATTGCAAGCAGAGCCACCAGCACCGCCAGCACCACCACCAGCACCGCCAGCACCACCACCGCCAGCAATTAACAGGTAAGTCGCATCAAAACCCAAACCACATAGAAGTTACTCAAGAAGCAAAAAGCTGCTGCTTCTGTTCATACGAGAAAGAACACACACTCATTCTTTATTTACACCTGTGTGCAAACACTCTTTTATATATATATGTGTGTGTATTGTGTATGTACACACACACACACACACACGGCATTTAGGCAGCTAAAGCAAAAGCAACACGGTCCTAATCTTAGAGCTGATTATAATCCACCTCCATTTAGAAAGTACCAGCTACCGAAATCGGTAAGGGACGACGCGACTTCTTCTTTTCTCTTGCTGAAAAGTCCAACCAATTTCCTCGCCTTCTGCCAATAAAGTCAGCCTCGAACTTAAAGGTTGGTTCAATTCATCATTTCTAACATTTTTAATCAATGTATTCCAAGTGGAAAATTAACCCTTTCGATCCTAAGGGGCCGATATCGACCTAAATAACCTGAAGCAAAAAAAAGACGGTGACATTTCGACCCTAATATGGTTCTTTAAAAGAACGGCTCTGAGTGACTACTTGGTAATTTTGTTAAGTCAGGGTCCAAAGGTGGAGGTTGAAAGATTGTTGTGTGAGTATGTGTCTTCTTTTGCCTTAAGTTGTCAGGGCCGATATATCGGATCTTTAGGGTTCAAAGGATTAAGATCAAATTTGATGACAATTTTTTTCTTTTTATTTCCTTTCTTTCACTTTTCTTTCGATTTTCTTTCTTTTATTTATTATTATTATTATTATTTATCTTTTATTTATTTATTACTTATTTTATTTGTTTAAAAGATTTTCATAGAACACTTGGGCCGCGGCATCAATAATTATTTTCGATGTCAATAAATTTGCAAAATTAACAAAAGCCATTTTTAAACAAAAACAAATTTCAGACAAATTGTTTAATTAAAAAAACATTAATTATGATTAATTAATTTTATTTTTATTTTACATCATTAATTAGGAATTATAATCATCATCAACATCATCAGCATCGTTATTTACATTTCCCTTCATTAAGGTGGTGTGTGGCGTGGGTGTGAAGGTGTAAATTAAATTTACCTGTTTAATTCATTATTTCGCCAGTTCGGTTCTGTTTGTTTGTTTTGTGTTTAACGGCATATCAACCTTTTTAAAGTCATTTTATGCCTAGATTACTTTTGATTTGATATTATTTTAAACGCGTGTGTTTTTTAATAGCATAAGTTACACTATTTATTCCATGGCTGAGGGAAAGATGGGTATTCATACCTTTCCTAAGTCCACATGTCAACGTAAGCAACTTGGATTCGAACTTACATACTACGATTGTGAAGTCCAACTTCTTATCCCCTGGGTCGGTCACGTCGACTGTCCCTCAGTTCGTCATCAGGCGCACCTGTGAGCACCTGTTGCTTTGCAAAAAAATCAAAAAAAAAACACCCTTAAATTTATTTCGAATCAACAATAATTTTTTTTTTAAACTGCAAAAATTTATTTAATTTTCGTTTTTTATTTTATAAGCACCCCCCCAAAAAAAAAAACAAAAAACAAAAAACAAAACAAAAAACAAAAAAAAACCAAATAAAACAAAAACAAACCCTTTGTTGTTAAAAAATATTCTGTAGTTTATTTTTACATAAAATGTTGTGAAAAAATAATTTTTTTTTTGACCTCTGGATTTATTTCTATTATTGTCTTCTTCTATTCATCATCATCATCGGCGGTCACTCGTAATCGAGTATGACTGTCCTCCGTCCATGTCCTTCTTCTATTATTGTCTTTATTAATGAAAAAAAGACTTAATGATAATCCAGAAAATTTCATCGAACTTTTTAGGAATTCAAAAGAAATCAAACTTAATGGTGAAAGCAGTACGATCAAGTCACGTTGGACACACCGGTTCCCGCTAGATCACCGAAGTTAAGCAACGTAGAGCCTTTTCAGTACTAAGTTGGGTGACCACTTCAGGTACCGTACCAGGCTGGTCGGCATTTGGTGACATGATCAGTCGAATGCATTGCGCATTTCAACTGAAGGACCTTCCCATCCCCTTCACACCAACCGACCGGAGGGTTGCCCCCTAGAGTGAGGACCGAGAGTCTCGGGGTAATCCGAGATTGCGAAAAACTCTATAACTACAGGAAGACTTCGAGCCTAAACGGGTGGAAAAGGACTCTCTGCTCAACAACAACAACAAGCAGCAGCAGCAACAGGGAATGATTTGAATTTAGGAAAATAATTTCATTTTTTGTTTCAAGTTGATTAGAAAATTCAAATTTTTCTGTTTCAGTACAGAATAATCAATACAATTATTTCAATGCATTATTTCACCCTTTGTTAGTACTGGAGATTATAGTTCCAAAGGTTTCGAATGGTCACTCGTATCCTTGTTTAATGACCGGCCCCCAACACAACGCACGCGTGTTTTACAAACATTTTTTAATTCATGTATATACTTACGTTGGTTTAAAATACATTTTTTCAGAGAATTCCAAGTTTTGGAATTTTGAAAATAAATTAAAATTGGGTATTTTTTTTTAAATAATGGCCAAATTATTATTATTATTATTATTATTATTATTATTATTATCTAAAAGGTTTAAATAAAAAGAACTAAAAGAGACTATAAGCAGGATATTCTTAAGAAGACTTGGAAACAAAATTAAATAAAAGAAATCTCATCAAAGGAATAAATATACTTGAGGTGCCGCTCAGGACCCTTCCTAGGATGGACGAGATAAGAATTGGGAAATCTACTGAAAAGGAGAAGGACGCTAATGACGATGATGCACAAGGCTCTGCGCCCAAAAACGATGTGGATAGACTCTACGTAAAGCAAAAGACGTGGCCTGTTAAATATTGAAGATTCTGTGACGAAAGAGCATCAAGACAGTTTCAGAAATAAAGAATCATCAAATCAACAAAGACAAGAGAACAAAATACAAAAAGAAAACTGAACTAGAGACGGATAAAAGAAGATGTATACTCCAACACATGGACATGACTTCGGAAAGGATACCTTACTCTGCACAAGACAATGCACTCCGTACTAACTATATAATAATAAAGATTGACCAAAGCCAGGAGAACAGCAAATGCAGACCATGAGGACCACGAAAAGAAACTGTTGCCCACATTGTAAGCAAATACTTTAAGTTCGCACAGAAAGAATATAAAAACTGACATGATTGGATTGGAAAGATAAATTACTTGAAGTTTTGCCAAAAATATCAAGTAGAACATTCGCAAAAATGGTATCTGCACAAGCCTGAAGCTGTGAAAGAAAATGAAACTCATAAAATTATTTGGGGAATTCAATATCCAAACAGACAGGCCAATACAAGTGAGCAAATCACACATGGTTATTGACAAAAAGTAAAAGAACTGCAAAATAGTAGATTTTGTTGTATCGGCGGACCATTGGATAGAAATCAAAGAAACGGAAAAAATCAACAAATACGAGGAATTAAAGACCTGATTGTAAAACTGCATGATATTTTAATCAATGGCAAGATAAACATCTTACAGGACCATTGGATTTATAAGCAGAGCGGAAATAAGAAGAAAAGTACTGAATCGAGGAACCTTACAACCAGACCGGATAAAAAAAACTAAAAAGAATTTCAAAAGACCTTAAAAAGAATACTGCAGGATATTTGAATCGATGGAAGAATAAATTGACCTCTTACGGATCACTTCGATCCTTAAGTATTGAAAGGAAGAAAGTGGCTTGCAGTCACTGACTACAAAGCATCCAGATATGCTGAAGTGCCAGAGGAGACTTATTGTCACTCTGCCTTCAGGAATCACCACCGGTCGTTGACAGTGTAAAAACTCATTTAATTGCTGGTGCGCGAAGTGGATACAGAGGATAATAAATTTCAGTTTTTTAATATTCAAACAAATTTTAAATTATAGAGAAATTGTTAAAAAGATATTTTTTTAAATTCTTTATCTAAAACTGAAAACTTATCACAAATATTTGCCAATCATTTCTTTTGTTCACTAAAAATATAATTTTTATTTCTATTTTATAATAAGTTTGAATCCTAGAGGAAATAACAAAGGTTTTCAAATAATGATTTCCGTGAAACATGTTCGTCCTTAAATAAAGTTTGACTTAAAAGATTTCTAGTTAAAAAATCGATTGTAACAAAAGTTTGTCATAATATTTTGTTGTGTCCCCTTTTACTGGTTGGTGCACATAAACCGTTTTGGCTTAAGAACTCTTAAGTTGAAACCGACAAAAAATATTAAAATAATCTTTAACCCTTTCGAACCTAAAGGGCCGATATATCGGCCTTAGTAACCAAAGGTAAAAAAAGACACACTGACATTTGGACCATAATATGGTTCTTTAATAGAACGGCTCTGAGTGACTATTTGGTAATGTTGCTAACTCAGGGTCCAAAGGTGGAGGTTTAAATATCGTTGTGAGTATGTCTTCTTTGGCCTTAAGTCGTCAAGGCCGATATATCGGTTCGTTAGGGTTTAAAGGGTTAATGGACAATTAAAAGGAATTACTGAAAATTCAGAGCTAGAATATTTTTTTAATTAATTTTTTAAAAATATTTTTCCATCAATCCTCTTTAAAAAATCTAAATAATGAAAAAAAAAAAAAAAAACTTGTTTAATTAACAAATGTAATTTTTAAAAATCCTTATCAGAAATTAAAAAAAAATCCTGTATTTTATTTTATATTTGAAGAAAGGAGCCTGAATAATGGCGGGAAATTTGAAAAAAAAAAGAAAATAGGAAAACAAGTGTCTAGCGTCTAGTCTTTGTCATTTCAACAAGAGATAATATTATTAAAATGTCGGTTATGCAGAAAATATTTGTCTGTTTTCATTGATATAAAATTAAAAATGTATATTTGTCATATTCTCTTCTTCTCCCCTTCCCGAATATAACATTTATGATGGGTAATATCATCTCAAGAATCTGATGATTAGTATTTCCTAGGAACCACTTAACACAGCCTTCTTACCCATCAAATGTCAAATATTGTGACGATTTGACCTTGTAGAAATGATAAAGTTGATTCTTAGATTCAGCGAATTTCTTTCTTTAGTGCGAACAATCAGGAAGAAATAGAAAAAGGAAGATAATGTACCACAATAAAACTCTTTATCGCACTTACCTGCAGCCAAATGAAAACGCAAATCACAGGTGGTTTTTGGTGGTACATTCTTTATATTATATTTACTTGGTGAGCACCCACCAACCCAAGTTTGGCACAAGGCCATTTTTACGTGGTCTTACCCGGGCTTTTTACATTCGGTGTTACCCTTCACCTAGATGAGGATATTATATTTAC
>JAUZSX010345921.1:0-10328 GCA_034780655.1 Idiosepius hallami
ACAAATAAAATCAGTTCACAGCATTAAATGACCCAATGAGAGTCGATATGCTGGTTAAATAAACCAACCAAATAATTCAAATTAAACAAATGAAATCAGTTCACAGCATTAAATGACCCAATGAGAGTCAATATGCGGTTAAATAAACCAACCAACCAACCTTACTGGAGGGAACTTTTGCCATCATTGCATTAGATAAATGATATGTTATATACTTAATTTCTTTACCAATTCTATGACAATAAATATTACACCTGACAAGGAACTTTTTTTCTGAGATGCCTCAATGTCCCTATTTTTTTCTCAATGACAATTCTATTAGCACAACTTCAATGTCTAATAAAACAGCATAACAAATAGAAAAAAAATGCTTTTGTACTTCAAAATTATCTTTTGTTAGGTTTTCTTTCTTTTTTTTTTCAGTAATGAATTAAATTTAGTTTTTTAATGGCTTTTATTGATTACAGGTTTATTAAGTACAGGTATTTCTTCCTTTCCTTCCTTTCCTTCCTTCCTTCCTTTCTTTCTTTCCTTCCTTCCTTCCTTCCTTCTTTTTCTTTTCTTTTCCTTTCTAATCTTCCTCCCTTCTCTGCTTCCTCTTCCTCCGTCTTTCCTTTCTTTCCTTCCTTCCTTTCCTCTCTTCTTTCCTTCCTTCCTTCTTTTACTTCCTTTCCTTCTTTCCTTCCTTCCTTTGCTTCCTCTCTCCCTTCCTTCCTTCCATCTCTTCCTTCCTTCCTTCCCTCCCTTCCCTGCTTCCTCCCCTTCTTTCTTTCTTTCCTTTCCTTCCTCCCCTTCCTTCTTTCCTTCATTCCTTTAGTTCCTTCCTTCCCTCCTTCCCCTTTCATCCTTCTTTCCTTCCATCTCTTCCTTCCCTCCCTTCCCTGCTACCTCCCCCTCCTTCCTCCCTTCCCTGCTTCCTCCCCCTCCTTCTTTACTTCCTCCCTTCCTTCCTCCCTCCCTCCCTTCACTGCATTCAATGCATCCATATTTTGTCCCCTATTCTCCTTCTGTAATAAAATGCTTCTTTAATCCCACATTTCTAAAAGCAACAATTGAAGAAGAATAAGGACAGAAAGAATTCTAATAGGGAGGAGGAGGAGGAGGAGGAAAATGGGGGTGAGGCTGATGTTTATGATGATGATGATGATTATGTTTATGATGAGGATGAGGATGATGATAAGGATGATAATGTTGATGATGAACAGGATGATGTTGATAATGTTGATGATGATAATGTTAATGATGCTGAGGATGATGATGAGGATGTTGATGATGATATTGATGATGATGATAATGTTGTTGTTGATGATGATGATAATATTGATGTTGATGGTAATCTTAATGATGATGAGGATGATGATTATGATGATCTTGATGATGACAATGATGATGATAATAAAGATGCCAATGCTGTTGATAATCAAAGTGACAACAATTATGAGTTGATGAACATGATTTGTTGACACAACTTATTGGTTTTTCTGAAATCTAGAATTGCTAAGTAAATACTAACTTCTCCATTTTCTGAATAGAAAGTTAAAGGAAGAAAAAACAAAAAAAGACTTGTGTAAATAAGATTTTAACACATTTTGCTTTATTTCTTTCTCAAGAACTTTTTGGTGGGTTTTTGTTTTTATCTTTTTTTTTGTTCTTAAAACAAACAAAATTCTTGATAAAAAAAAAATGTTTTTCTTTAGGATTTTGACTTCATTCAAAGTAAATATTATCTTAGTTTCTCTTCGTTTTATGTCTATGTTAATGAGACAACTTCATTCAGTTTTGATTTTTTAATTTCATAGAGGTTTTATCATGTTCATGGCACCAGAGCTGTGCTTAGGGCCCCTGCAGACTCTACAATGGTGCTCACCAAGTAAATCTAATATATACATGTATATATACATACATATATATTTAGTAGTCTAGTTTTTTTTAATATCTTTCTTTTGATTCAAAATAGAAAGAATGTACTAAATGATCTTTTTTTTATTTTCTTTATTCTTTTTCTTCAGAAGATAAAAATATAAACAAAACTTTAAACTTAAATCAGTTGAATTGTATGAATTCCATGTTGAAATTAAATACGCTTCTATGATTTATAGGTTAATTGATGATAATCAAATAAGCTAATTTAGGATAACGATTGTCTTTAATAAGGAAATGAAAATGGCAAGAAATGGAGAAGAATTAAATCAGCTTAAACCTCCACGCCCCTCCTCAGACCCACTTCCTACCACTAAAAGTCTTTGGAATTTTTCCATCAATAATAATATTAATAATAATAATCAAAAGTACTGAATCAAGGAACTTTAAAAAAAAAACAAAAAAAACACTGAAGTGGGCTTGTAGCCACTAACTGCAAGATATCCAGATGTACTGAACTATTAGAGGAGGCTTATTGTCACTCTGTCTTCAGGAATTACCACCGGGCATTGGCAGGTGTGAGAATTGGTCGCAGTGGGGTGAAAATCTGGGGAGGTGTTGCACCATACAGTCTTTAAATGTGTTTAGGGTATTATCATTATTTGGAGTATTCAATCTTTGATTCTCATCTTTATTGGTCCCCTAATTTATCGGAGAGGGACCATTGTTTTGAGTGGCGTGGGTGCGTCTGTTTGGACTATTCCCGGATAATCGACCATTACTTTTTTCTGAAATTTTACCATTTTATAGATAATATCCACCAGTTACGCTTTCTGATTGGTGCAAACCTCATCATCCCTCTATAAATGATAAATGAGATAAACCATACGGTCATACACTGAGAGGGGGGGGAAGAAGAAGGTGTCAGAAGACCAAAAAATAATTTAACAGTAAATAACAAGTTTTATTAAATTTTTTCTTTCACAAATATTGATGCATAAAAATATGTTTAAATAAAAAGGTTGCATTGACAGAACAAGATATGGCATAAAATAAACCAACCAAGAAATTTTATGGCATTACCTCCCTTCTTTCTAGCCTCATTCTGATTGGATAGCATTTGATTTTGTTTGTGTTTTATGGCATATCAACCTTTTGAGGTCATTTAATGCTGTTGTGGGTGACACCCCTCCACTTAATAGTGGTAGGACTCTTGGTACTTCCAGTTGCCATCTGACTGGCATTATTAAACCAGAAGCGATTCTTAGTTTAGGCAGTCATTCTCTAACCATAACAAATGCCAAGAACAATTATTTTATATACACATAGGTTTTTTTTTTTTTTTAAATAACACAATGTTTGCTATTTAATGCATAGCGAAGGTAATATGTGGATTCATACCTTTCCCAAGAGTATTAATCCAATAATGAATGCAAATGGAATGACTAGGATTCGAACTCACCTACTACGATTCTAAAGTCTGACTGCTGACCCACTAGGCCAAATGGAGTTCCTTTCAAATAGCATTTAAAGCTTCAAAGGTTGAAAACACATTTCTTACTGCTCTCTCTCTCTCTCTCTCTCTTTCTCTCTCTCTCTCTCTCTTTCTCTCTCTCTCTCTCTTTCTCTCTCACTATCTTTCTTTCTCTCTCTCTCTCTCGCGCTCTCTCACACACTTTCTCTCTCTCTCTCACACTTTCTCTCTCTCTCTCACACACACATATTCACACACACAAACGTACAAACACACACAGACATTCATTTTTATTTTATTTATTTGTCTTTCTCTGTTCAGTACAAATATTTTGCCCAAAATATTTGTTTCCTAAAAATCTAAGTTATATTGAAAACTCTGATTCAATGTCTATTTCTATTGTATTTCAAGTGTCAATCACTGGTGTTTTTTTGGGCTTTGCTCTTGGCTTTGTTTGTGTTTTGCAACTCTAGATTTTAACTATTGTTTCTTAAAATACTTAGGACAATGGAATCGATAGAAGAATAAATAGACCTTTTACAGACAAGAATTAAAAAAAAACTGTATTAGAATGAGAAGGAAGGTTTCTAGCTACTGACTGCCAGGTATCCAGATATTACATTTACTTGGTGAGCAGCACCAATCAAGTTTGGCACAAGGTCATTTTTAAGGTGAATGCAATTGCTTTGACTGGGATTCTAACTAGTGTACTAAGATTCCAGATCCTGAGGTTTTACCAATGCTCCAACTTTGCTGATATACTAGAGTGCCAGAGGAGACTTATTGTCACTTTGTCTTAACAGGAAGAATCCATTTTCTACCAAAATAATCTAATCCCAGCCAATAGGAGAACAGAATACAAATAACATTGTCTATAAAATAATTAAACCCAAACTGCCATAATTACCACCGTTATTAATACTCAGTTAAAAGAGAGAGAACCCAACATCTAATCCACTGCCAGCCAATCAGAGAACAGAATCAAAATAACATTTGTCTATAAAATAAACCCAAACTGCCATAATTACCACATCTGCTGGATATTCTGTTACAACCCATTTGGATTTTTATTCACCAATTTTAGACATTAATATTCTTGGATAATTTACCATTTTGGATTACTGTCAAGGTTTAAAATCTTGGATTTATCTGACTCCATATTTCACTAGGGATTTATCTGATCCCACATGAGCAGCAAATTTGGAGCATTGGTAAAAGCTTGGGCTCTGGAATCGTAGTAAGTGAGTTTAAATTGCAGTCTAAAACCATTGCATTCACCTTAGAAATGGCCTTTTGGCAAACTTGGTTGGTGCTGCTTACCAAGTATATGTATTATCTGATCCCACTTTTAAGAGGAATAACGGCACAAGATCTTGCAATTTTCAATGGTTTGGTCAGACAAACCTCTAGAGGTCAATATTATATTTACTTGGTGAGCACCAACCCAAGTTTGGCACAAGGCCATTTTTACGTGCTCTTACACAGGCAATTTACATTCGGTGTTACCCTTCACCTAGATGAGCTGCTCTCTCGAGTTAATGAGCCCCATCTGCCTGAGGCTGCTGAAGTGAAAGTAATGGTTTTAACAGGGATTTGAACTTGCATACTACAATTCCAGAGCCCGAGCTTTTACCAATGCTCCACCGTCGCTGCCCATATCCTCTAGAAGTCAATATGCCAAGACACACACCCACATGTATATTTCCTGGTGCCCACTTCTATGAACTTAGTCCTTGATTTCTATCCAGTATTGATTAAAATCTTACATCAGCAATTTTCAGTTTCCTCTCAAGAAATTCGCTTCAGTGATTAACTTGTATAATTAAATGAACTAAGATTTTTCATCAGTTTCAAATCTATTGAACTTTCTTATTAAGTGTCTTTCTCTCTCTTTTTTTTTAAAACCCCCTCTTCTCTCTTTGTTTGCTTTTACCTTTATTTCTCCGTTTGATTTTATTCTAAATTATTGTGTCGACTTGATTAAAAGTTAATCTTGTGTAAAAATTAATCTTCTTCCTTTATTTTTATCTAAAAACAAATAATAAAAAAACAACCAAACAAAAAGATGATTAAGTTCATTCGTGCAATTATGTACAGCAATTTGAATTTGGAATTTTTTAAAATCCAGACAAGAACTTTTTTTTTTCTTGTAATTATAATAAAAGCAGGAATTTGTATCATTGTCATAAATGTGTGGACTTTGCTATTATAACATATTATAATATATCTTTTATCAAATCGATATAATGTTTCTATGATGATCTTTGGGCAATCCTGATCATCAACTATATAAATCTTGGGTTCAACAGGTGTACATTCTCTCCTGATGACCCTAAGAATAAATATAGTTGATTATTTGAACTTCTACAAGTTAGATTGCCCAAAGACCATCATAGAAACATTATACTGATAGAATAAGAGGAATTTTGAAAAGCTACTTTTTTGGTAGATTTGAATTACTTTTACAGTAATTTCCTTCTTCTGTATAATATATATACAAATAATCAAGCCTCATCTCAAGGATAGTAAATTTAACAAATATAAAGATAAGGACTATAGTTTCTCCTGTGACCCCAAGATTTATATATATATATATGTTGATTATTTGAACTTTTACAAGTTGGATTTCCCAAAGACTATCATAGAAAGATTATATCGATAGAATAAGAGAAAATTTGTAAAGCTACCTTTTTGGTAAGTTTGAATTACTTTTACAGTAATTTCCTTCTCCATACAAGTTCATTTTTTTTATGTTTTTATTAGTTGACTGCTGTTGCTGTTTTGGACCTCACTAACCAGTCTTCCCTAGCATGCATTGCCATCCCTAGGTCCTCATCTCTGGTACCTAAATCCCTGGAGATGACATCAGGAAATGATAGTTTTATTATCAGAAAGTAGTTTCCAATAGGAGAAGAGATGAGACTGCCTCAGTTTTAGTGCAGTAGCAATGACTTGCAAATTATACACTTCGAGATCTCATGGGTGTAGATAGAGACACGGCGCAGATTGCCATAGATATCTGAAATTGATGCATGTCCTTTCCAAGATATACTTTGCACTCTCATTAATAGGTGAGTGTAGGTTCAAATCCCTGTCAATTTATTACACTCACTAATTGTCCTTTGGATAAGTCCTCTGTTGAGTTTGACTTAAATTCATAAAGTATGGGTTGTCGTTGTTGCTGAGCAGGGAGACCTTTACCCGCCCGGAGACCTTTCCTCACCCGTTCAGTCGTAAAGTATGGTGGCTTTCTGAAATAGATTGTTTTAAATAAATACATTGTCTATTTAAAATATAATTTGAATTTCACTATATCAACAGAGTTAAGTCTTTTTTACACTGAGTGTAACTACTGCTTGTTATCTTTGGTATCATAATGCTTATAGGGGTATAATGGGCATGTAAAAATGGCCTTGTGCCTTACTTGAGTTGTTGCTTGACCAGTAAATATATCCTCATCTAGATGAAGGACAACACTAATTACAAATGCCCAGTAATATAATAAAAATGGTCTTGTGCCTATCTTAGGTTAATACTCAAGATAGTAAATATAATGTTGAAGTATCTTGAGAATAGGGCAAGTTAAGTCCAATCAAAGTCCAAAAATATGAATAAATAAATCCAATATGAAAATTGTTGGACAATATTAAAGTCTGATAATATTGGTAATTAAGTCTAAAATGTTAAATTATCAAACTATTAGTAGAGTCCAAGATGAAAGATTGATGGTCCTCAGAGATCCAATCAAAAATAGCAGTGGAGGGAAGTCAGTTTTGTTGACTGTTTTTTTATAGACAATATTTTCCCCATTCTACTCCCTGATTGGTTCATATTACACTAACCCTGTATAAGATAGAATGGACTGATCATTTCTGACCATACAGAAGAAGAACAGGAAAAGAGATCTCGTAGGACCAAATTAACGCAACATATAAACCAGTGCTTGTTATTTGCATGAGGAACACAATATGTAAATACAATATAGTAAACTAAAATTTAATGTTTTTTACTCATTTCTTTGGTGGCTTCATTTTAACCAACAAACTCAGAAGGCTGAACTGCTTTTGGATGGTATTTTTTGTGTATATTTAATGCTTAATCCCCAATGTTATTTTATTATTATTATTATTATTATTATTATTATTATTATTATTATAATAAAAGCACTTTACGCCAAATAAATATTACCATTAGATTCCTCATAAATTTTTCCTGTAAAAAAAAAATGTTAATCTTGGTAAAGGGCTTCATCATTTGAAATTTGATTTTGAATTTTCTCACTGGGCAAAACCCACTAAACAAGCAGATGGAAAGACAGGTACAAAAAATAAAGATTTTCATTTTCAATTTTTATTAAAATCAAAATTGATTTCTTTTCAAAAATTTTGATGAATCAATTTTTTTTTTATTGAAAAAGAAAATGACAAGGATTTTTAGTTTGAGTTCGTTTTTCCCTTTTGGCATAAGACTTGCAGGAATTTCATAAAATTCTATGGTTTGGATTATTGGATTTTAAAATACTTCAAACTATTTGAATTGCTTTGCACTGGGAACACATTCAAACTTTTGGGAGTTGTTGAATTTTATACAGTATCATTTGTTTGGATCATTTTATTCTGGATCTGCATGGCATAATAAGTGGGATGAGAGGTTTAGGGTATTGGACTTTGTGGAATTTTGATCTCAGGAGAGGAATGTAACTAATTTGGTGCTTTACCAGTTTGGATTATTATTGTGGGATTTTGTTGTACTTTTTGCTGCCTTACTTTTACATCTATGTTTTATCAATGTTTTTTTAATGCTCTTAAAGATGTGTGTTTAGGGGTGGTCGTTGTGGCTCAGTTGATAGGCAATCGGACTCTGGAACAATAGTATGCGGGTTCGAATCTAAGTTGTTCCGTCTATGTTAACATGTCAACTAATAGCCTTGGGAAAGGTATGAACTCCCATCTTCTCTTCAGCTATAAATTAAATAGTTCAACTTGTGTTATCATCTTCCATCTTCTCTTCAGCTATAAATTAAATAGTTCAACTTGTGTTATCAAAAAAAAAAACTATGTGTGTATAAAAAAAACTTTTATCAAAAGTTATTGTTCTAGGCATTAAAATGACCTAAACAGGTTGATATGCCTTTCTAAAATAATTTTTATAATAAGTAATTGTTCTCAGCATTAAAATGACCGAAAAAGGTTGATATGCCGTTAAACACAAAAAAATGTGTGTTCACAGAATTCAGTGTTTTTTATGCATTTCCAACTTTTGTCTTTATTTTACTTAGTATTTCTTATGAATTATTATAAAGCCATTTTATTTGTTACTCAAATGTTTTTTTTTTTTCTTAGCTGTGCTCTTAAACAGCTGTGTTTTGTGACAAAGTCATATTGATCTCCTCATTGCCAGGTTTCCTGGCCATATTTTTGCCACCAGTCTGTAGGTTTTCATTTTCATAGCTATGACCCTCTTCTGTTATCTGCTAGCATTCCCAAGCTGGATTTGCCTGGATGTTGGAATCAGTGTTATCTTTCACCCAGAAGAGTTACTTTCCTGGATAAATCCATTGCATCAGCCTAGAGCAATGTAATAGAAAAAGGGAACTAAGAGCTCCAATTGGTATTTGAAGTTGTTTAATACAATTCCAAAGTCCAAGTACTTAAACACTCATCTATTACAATTGATGAGAAAATTTTCACATTTCAAGCTATATTTTTAAATTTTTTTTCTACAAGTATATTTATATTTATATTTGGGCTGCCAAGTTGGAGCATTGGTAAAAGCTCGGGCTCTGAAATCGTGGTATGCGAGTTCAAATCCCAGTCAAAACCATTACTTTCACTTTAGTAGCAATGGGCAGATGGAGCTCGTTGACTCTGGAAAGCAGCTAATCTAGGTAAAGAGTAACACCAAATGTAAAAAACTCAGGTAAGAGCACGTAAAAATGGCCTTGTGCCAAACTTGGGTTGGTGCTCACCTATTAAATATAATATTAATATTTATAAAAGTGACCTAAAAAGATTAATATGTCTTAAAAAACGAACAAACAAATATTTATGAAAGCCAATGTTTGTGTGTATATTTCTTTCTTTTTTTATTTTGTTATTTCTTGGACTAGGCAATGTTGGGTACCTCTGCTTGTTCTGCTTTCTCAATGTTTACATTATCTTTTCTCAGACAATCACTTCTATCCTTATTTTTCTCTAATGCAAATATTTCAGACAGAGCATCAAAGCTATTATTTTTCTTCTTTTTTTTTAGTCTATATCTTCACTTTTTAAATTTTTTTTCTATAAAGGTCTTTTCTATTTTAATACTTTAGATTTTTTCAAACTGTTTTCTTTATCTTGTTTTTTATTTAATTTTTTATTGTTTTATTATCTTTACATATGTAACCCTCTTCTTTGAGTAAAAAGAAATTTAGTGAATAATTTATTATTCTTAGAAGCTATTTTCTCTTTCTCTCCCTCGCTCTCTTGTAATATCCCAAAAGGCTTTATTCCTAGTGTAGTGTTTCATAGTCCCATCTTGTATTTCACACATCTAGTTTTTTATCATTCTCTCCTGTAACCAGTTAACACTGGCCAAAGACACTAACTTCCTGACAAAACCAAGCCTTCTCCATAGAGGGCTCCCTGTTGGTAAAGTTCCAGAATATGTTGATTGCTCCCCAGCCAAGAGTAAAAGTCTCTCAATGGAACCCCCTGTTAGCTGTTGGTGGCAATCTGTAACTCCTGAAAATGGACGCCTCATAGCTAAATGGCTTTCTTTCATATTTAACAAGAATTGGAAACCTTTTTAAAACATGCTACTTTGAATTCAAAGAAATGGTAAAATTATAAAATAATCAAATGATAAGAATGATCTTTTAAAAGAATCATATTATCACTCCCCTACTAATAAGTAAAGAATTAAAAGAAATGGTGAAATCACAAAATAGTCAAGTCTGTGACAAGAATAATCTTTAATAAAAGCATATTATCACAGCCCTACTAATAAGTAA
>JAUZSX010345932.1:0-10327 GCA_034780655.1 Idiosepius hallami
GTCCAGAAGTTCACGCTCCAGAAGTGTTTGGTTGTACAGCCACAGGAACGCTTCAACTGTATTATATTATAGCAGATATATGTATATATGTATATATATATATATATATATATATATTTATATATATATTTATGTATATATATATAAATAAATCACAATATAGAGTAATAAGAAACGAGCTTAAAAAATACACTTTTTGCCGCTATTCTCACACATTCAAAAAAGAGAGAGGGAGGGGGAGAGAGAGGGAGAGAGAGAGAGAGACGGAAAGACTACTCTTGTGGATAGTGCATAAGCAAACAAGCAATCAACGAAGAACGACAGAGTTTTAGTATTATAAAGATAAAGATTGAGCTTAAAAAACAACTTTAAAGAATATGTTGCATTTCTTTTAGAACGAGAAGAACAAATCTAATTTCCTTCCACTTTTGTCCATTTTTGCTTTCGTTATCACTTTATTTCCTATTCTTTGTCGATTTATTATACCATGTCTCCCGTTACTGCCCCGACTAGGATTTCCCCCTCTTCATCTCTTCTAATCATATTCTCCTTAATCTTAATTCTTTTCTTTAATCCTGTTTGACTTCCCCTTCCTAATTCGCCCAGCCCGCACTCACCAATTCTCCTTTTATTCCTCTACATTTTATTCCCTATTCAAACTTCATTAATCTTTATTATCATCTCCCATGCTTTAGTTTTGCACTGATCTGAAAACCGATGGCTTTTTCTATCTCTTTCTCTCTTTTCTCTGTATGTCTCTCTCTCCTGTTTATCGAACACAAATTTCTAGTGGGGTTCAAATATTTAATTGAAATAAACGCCCAGATTTTTATGTCAAGAAAGAATGAAATCCTTTTTTAAAGCAAAGTATTTTATTTAGTAGACTCGCTTAAGATATTATTCCCTCAACAATTTTTGCAAGGGAAATTTTCTCACTCAGTAAATTACTCAATTCTAGAACTAACAATATCTAACTCAGTAAATCACTCAATCGCCTGATCAATAATTCCCTTATTCGATTAATGATTATCACTTATCAAATTACCAACTTGGACAAATACCAAGTTATTAACTTAAAAACCGAATCATTAATTGATTTCCCTAGCTTATCACTCAATATCTTATTTGATCTGATATTTACTCAGATTTTTAATTCATTAACTCAATCATTAATTATTACTATCCCAATCATAAAGTTTATTACTTTTTAGCTCTTTCACTTAAATCCCGAAACCCACACTAAATACCTTAATCAAACATTAAACCTCATAGCCACTCACCTAGCGAATTGTTCAGTTTCTCCATTACTCATTCAACAACCCAATATATTGCTCATTTATGCAATGATTTAATTTTCTTACTCACCCATTTTTGAATCAACGTCTCACTCAAACACACACTTTTTAGATAACTCATTTTATCACTTATACTCTTTGTCAATTAAACAAGGTTAATTGACAGTGAAGGTTTCTGTAAATTATTCTCTCAACTTATGTCACACATCCCTCACTCGCTGTCACGCATCTCTCGCTCGCTGTCACACGTCCCTCGCCCAGTAAAACTTTCCCTCACCCACTGTCACACGTCTTTCACCCACTGTCACACGTCTCTCACCCACTGTCACAAATCTCTCTCAGCAATTAGCGTCCGTCAGTAATTGCTATCTCGTCTATATGGTTCCTTTTCAAATATAAGCTAAAGGTTTAATCATCCATTGTTGCAGACGGCATTTTAGATTGTGTACGATTTCTAAACGACAAATTATTTTCCGTTCATACTTTTCATTTACTTGTTTATATTTTGCAATGTCGCTTTATAATTGATGATGTGTATTTAGTGTATAGATTATAAAAGAAAAGGGTGAGAAGAAAAACCATAATTAACAGACTTCTATTCATCAAGCATTGTCTTAGAAAAAAAAAAGTATTGATATGCGAGTAAAAAGAGAGTAAAAACATTAATATAAACCATACTAATTATCAAACTTTGCTCGTTAATTAGAAAATATGGATATATAAAATTTAAGCCAATAAAATGAGAAAAAAAACACTTAATATAAAGTCTACTAATTATCAAACTTTATTTTAGAAATAAAAAAAAATATTGATTTGAAAGAAAGTGAAGACAAAATTCATAAATGAAAACTGTTATTAAATGTGTAAATGATTCAATAAAAAAGTTCCTGTGAAAATCAAGTCTAAAAATGGTCAGAGATTATATTAATCAAAACATTTTAAATGAAAAAGAATGAACTCAGCAAAAACGATTGTTAGCAATTATTAAATACATAAAAAAATACGTTACAAATAATGATTTTGTGGGTTTCTTGCCATCAGATAAAAAAATAAAAATACTTATAATTACCTGTAAAATATTTTGTATAAAATCCTGAGAAATTTTCCCGTAACTTTTGATGATGTAAATTTAATTGCATTAATTAATTTGTCGATTAGAACCTTGTATGACCAGCGATCTTGCTAGACAAAAGCTGTGCTGGTTCAGTGAATGGACAATGGACCCATTCAAGCACTATAAGCAGATGTGCATGGAAAGATGCTTATATGTTATGACATCAGGGCACTTGTTCTTAAAAGCAACTCTTTAAGTTGGACAAAGTTTTGGATCTAGCCCAAACCAGTGTCCGAATCTGTAACTGGTTTAGGAGTCCTCAGACACGAGAAGCAAGTGTTCGAACTCAGCCGCTTGAAACGATATTAACTCCATCAAGGATAGTTTGATAAGGATGGTGTTGTTAAAATTAAATTCTTACAAATGTGCAACATCTGCGGTTGGAGAAATGGAGTATGATGACTGTTGTGGTAAGAACACTCTATTGATTATTTTTGTTATTTCACCCTAAATGGAGGTCAGAGAATGAAAAATATAGATTGATAAATGCTTTTTAGCCGACAGCCTATAAATTGTGGTAAAAGTTGGAATTAAAGTAACTGTATTTCGAAAATTGTTTGAATAGAGAAGATCATAGAGACTGAGTCAGTAATTCGGAATAATATGTTTGGTTTCGTTCCTTCTAGATTGTATATAATTTTCCATATATAATTTGAATTCAATGAACTTTGATATTTGATTTAAAAGATAACAGTAGAAGTGAAACTAAGAAAAAAATATACGAGGTTGAGCACCAAAACAGACTCAAAGCCAGTTTTACGGGCTCGATATGTCCCGGGCTTTTTATAAACAGTCTTGTTTTTACATAGATGAGTTACTCTTCTTGAATTGACGGATTTATCAGGGTAGAAATTCTGGTTTCATTAAATCAGTGTTATCTCTAGACCTAGATATGGTGCCCTCCAGAGTTAATGAGACTCATCTGCCCGAGGCAGAAGAAACTGAAGGTTATAGTTTTGATTTTAGTTTGATAGATTTGAACTCGTATAATACGATTCCAAAGATAAAAAAGACATTAGAAAATAATAAAATAAAGGAACATACTTTAAGTTTGTCTGATTTTTTGCTAAAAGTCCACATAACCATAATGGCTTCTCGGTAGAAGACGCGATCTATTTATAGGCAATTAGTGACATCTTTGGTGAGTGGAATGAAGCTCTAGGAATTCCCATTAGACATGTAATTGCTTTTCGGATCCATTAAACTTCACTCGGACTTTTACAGAATTAACCCTTTCCCTATGAAATTTAGTTTCTTCCAAAATCTTCTCTCGTAAAAATAAATTACAAGATTTTCCCAATTGATTAATCTGTCTGCTGCACAGAACGTTTTCTGTTCGCTTTTTTGGAGGTCAAGTCAGTCCTTCTGTTGTGGATAGAGCTCTTTTTCATTTCAGGGAATTCTAAGACGTTAATTATTATATGTGACTTATTCTGGTCTTGTGTCGTGTAATTTACATATTTGTACCTAATTCTTAGTAGCATCATGTAATTTGCACGGTTTCTGTTAGTCTATAATTGTATTATATGATTTAATGGGGCCAGCTCCTTCCATAATCTATATACATATATAAGTCAGATCGTCGTGTTTGATTGGGTTATACATCAGGTTTCGATTTTCAAGCTTATGAGATCTGCGCATGACTAGATCGTTTTTCAGAAGAAAATAAAATTTGAACTTTATACACATGTATTCGTAAATGGTCCTCCATCTAACTATTGACCAGTCTCGACGTCGCCTAACTTCGGTGATTTGACGGAACCCGTTTCTTAAACGCGACTTTACCGTAAAAAATCATTTGAACAAAATAGGAGTGGAGATTAATGCTTAGAATTATTTTCTACAACACAAAGAAGATACGAAGAAGGGTTTTTGAATTAAAAATAAAAAACGGAGAAGCATTTTTGAAATTTAAGAAAAAAACAAATTATTTTGAAAAACGAAGCGTTTTTGTAAAAAATATTTTTTAACAAGTTTTGTTCAATTAATAAAAATTAAAAAACAAAATAAATATAACTTCTCTATGAAACAAAAAAAAAACAATCAGAAAAACAGACAGACTCTTTAAACGTAGAGCTCTTAAGAAAAAAACTATAATAGTTTTATAAAAAATGATTCAGACCACTAAAATTTGCACATGTATGGTACAGTTTTCATTAACTAGCTTAGAAAAAAGCATTAGAAATTGATTTACTATAGAAACAGACTAAGAAATAAATTTAGTATAAAAACCATTAAAAATGAATTATGAAAAAGGATTAGAAATTAATTCAGTAAAAAGTATAAAAATGCATTGTGGGTCTTCCTAGATAGGCTTTCCTAATTATTTTAGTGGCAAGTTCCTGGCGTCGGGCAATACTTCTAGTATGTCATTTAATTAACATTGTACTATTTTTTTCACCATTATGTAATTTCTATGGGTTCAGCTACTTTATAATTGTTTCATCTAGTTTATATGGTGCTAGCTTCGCATCGTACTATAATTTTGGTTTTCGTAAATCTAACTACTTAATTGAATTTTCCTGTACTAGAAACACTGTTTAGCTTTGTCAAGGGTCCAAAGGTTATAAAAGAAAGTCTATTTAATAGCAGTAGCGTACATTTTATTCGTAAAGCGATAAACTAACTACTTAACGTCAATTCAAATTGTAATTTATGAATTATATGTTGCCAATGTGCTATGGAAATGTTAGTGGTCTAAAGGCTTTTATGCTCATTTGGTGTTTATTTTATTTGTGTTCCATAACTTATAATTTGACTCCTTAGCAGCTCTTTCCTCTTACACACATAATCTCATTTTTAAAGATATGCAGATTTGCATATTACTTGCTTGCCTATAATGGTATAATGTCATTTTATGAGACGAGCTAGTTTGTTTTTATCATCCAATTGATATGGTTTTAGTTTTCCTATCGTAGTATAATATGATTACCAAGAGTCCAGCCAGTCTCTAATTGTAGCATGTAACTTACATTGAGCTCCTACCATATATTTTTGCATAGGTCATACTACTTAACAATTATTATCACAATTCTTTTCGTTCTCTTTTCAACATTCTTCCGAAATGATTATTTTATCTCCACTCACTTAGTATGTATTGTTCTCAGAGCACTTTTCTAGGATACTTGGTGATTCTTGATAGGGTGACCCCATGCTAATGGTACCAGAATTTCGTCCATTCAATTATTAGATTATTATTTTATTCTACTTCTTTGGCCATCATTTATTATAAAGATGAATATCTGTCTAATTGAAGAAAATCAATTTGCCAGATAATTATCGATTAAAGATCGATGGCTTCCATTTACGTCATTTGTTCTTTTCCTTTTCTTTTTTTTTTATTTATCAAGTTGATAAGTTTGTCTTTTTCTTCATTGCTTTTTCCATTACCATTCTTTATCTCATCTCCTGTTTTTGTTCTACTTTCTATGTCCTCTTTTCGTTCTTATAATTATTCAATTCGTTTTTCGATTATTGGTGATTCGTATCCTTTTTTTTTAGTTTGTTTTTTCTCCATTTTCATTTTTTTTTTCAATAACTTTCTTTTTCAATTTCTTCTTAAATTTCTTAATCTTCTTCAATATCTTTTTTCATTTTCAATTTCTTCAATTTCCTATTTTTCTTTTTAAAGTTTTTTTTCATTTTATAATTTCTTTCTTTTTTTAAAAATCTTTTTCAATTTAATTTTTCAATTTTTTATTTTTTATTTTTCTAGTTTTTTTCATTCTATAATTTCTTTCTTTTTTTATCTTTTTCAATTTCATCTTAATTTTTCAATTTCGTTTTTTTTTAGTCTTTTTCAGTCTATAATTTTATTTTTTCAATAATTTTTTTCAATTTCATTTTTATTTTTCAATTTATTATTTTTCTTTTTCTAGTTTATTTTCATTCTATAATTTCATTCTTTTTTTAAAAAAATTTTTTTAAATTTCATTTTTATTCTTAAGTTTCTTTTTTTTCTTTTAATATTTTTTCTTCGTTTCAAATTTCTTCCTAAACTTCTTTTTCAATTTCTTTTTTCAATTTTTTCTTCAATTGCATCTTTTTCATTTTTTGCTTTTTCAATTTCTTCTTTTTCTTTTTCAATTCGTTGCTCCAATTCTCATTTAATTTTTTTTTTATTCTTCGTCAATTTTTTTCTTCCTTTTCAATTTATTTTATTTTATATTTCTTCCTCGATTTATTTTTTTTAAAAACTTTTCTTTTTAATTTCTTTTTATATTTATCCTCCCTTTTTATATTACTACTTCTCTTTAATTCATTTTTTTTATTTGCGAATTTATTATTTTTCTTCTTTTTCGATTACCTTTCCTTCTTGATTTTCATTTTTTTTAAATTTTCATTTTTTTAAAATTTTCATTTCTTCTTCAATTTATACTTTTTTTCTTTTTGTTAATATCTTTTTCTTGAATTTATTTTTCTATTCAATATCTTTTATGCTTCCGTATTTCCTCTATTTTGACCCCTGAATAAAAATTCTTTGAAATCTATTTCAATAATTCAGTAATTAAACACCAATTGTATTTCAGAGATCAACTCTACGGAAATTTTCAATTTACTCTTATTGTAAAAATATGTCTGAGTCACAAAATCATTAGAATATCCTTTGAATTATTAGGACATTAATGTTCTAGTCTCAGTTGCGCTTTAATACATACTTTTTTGCCAAAGGAAATTGTTCTATGGACATTTTCCTTTAGTTTTTTAGGGATAAGGTGTAAATTTGTAAGAGTACGTAAAATGGTCTTGTGCCAAACTTGGGTTGGTGCTCACCATGTAAATATATAATATAATAATAGGATTACCAGGTGTCCAGTCAGTAGCATGTACCTTATATTGAGCTCCTACCATATGTTTTATATGGGTCATAATTAATTGTGTTTATGAATTGCAGTTTTTCAGTTGAATTTAACTTTTTGTTTTCATTTGAGTTCTACATATAATGCAAGTCAATATTAAAGACGGGCAGACTTTCGTCTACCTTTACCCAACCACGGTACCATCCAAGCAAAGTGATGGTGAGATGGAATACTGCAAGGTCTGCATTCATGTGGCTATTGCAGTCTCTATAGGGGTATGAAAAGATCTCCACGCTCTATAAATAGTTCACTAATCGAATGATATATCTGAATGGTTATGAAACGTCGAGGGATGTTGATCTGCCTAATTTGAAAGCTTCAACGGTTTTTAACATTGCGGCATTCTACAAATTCAGTGTGTTGATAGAGTGCTAACAGCAACTCTACAACGACTCTACATTGACGCCCGAAAGTCCGATTGCTACCCCCTGTCTTTCTTCAACGTCACCCCCGGTGGTTCAATAGATCTTATCTGCAATGTCCCCACCCCCGTCTCTTCTCAAACTCGTAAATGTATTGGTAGGCAGCTGAAGACGTAGACGACAACTATTTAGGAAAACCTTGCTACACAATTAGTTCCAATGATTCACCATCTAATATGGAATTAGCATTGGGAAGCATTGGCTGCAATGCTTCCGGATGTGGTTTACAGTTTGGAGGGAGCCGGCTCAAAACAGTAAGGGTAAATTTTCAAACAATTTTTATCTTTTTAGAATCCTTTGAGACAAAGTTTTATATTCTATGTATCCATTTTTGCAGGCTGATTACCCTTGGAAAAGAGACGATGAATCTGTACAGTTCAAATTGAGCACAATCTAAACATGCTATTTCAATTCTACCCAAGGGTAGTAATACATTTACTAGATTCAAAATTCCTAACTGGTCACATTTAACACACCTTAACAAGGCCAGAGAATTAGTTGACTGCAATATAGTGAAACAACAACTATAAAGATAAGGACAACTATTCGCAAAAATGGATATGCTAAGTACATGTTGATTTAATTCTTAAATTGTTGTTTCTTTTTCCGAATTCTTGAAATGAAGCTTATAACTTCTATAGATATTATTCGTACTTCAATATTTAAATAATTAATCAGCTGAAACGTTACACAGTAAACAATAATAAATATATTCTTATTCTTGTTGACGTATAACATTCAATAAGTCTTCGAATTTAATGAAGACATATGATTTCGTAACCAAACATTTGCTTCTTGTTCCCACATTTTAAATGATATCTAACTTAATTTATATAATTTGACATTAACTAATGAAAAGGACTAATCGCTGTTTGAATCGATCTTAGCGTAATAATGGCCTGCAACCTTACAGTTACCGAATAAAGATTCCATGCCGGTATTTAATGATACCATTCTCGTAAAATAATTAGAATAGAGTCGGACAAAGGTTGGCTCAAAGCCATGGGAGGTAAAATCTCGATAGAATTTAGCAAAACAACTCAGACAGCTTTAGTTAACAAAGGGACACATTCGGAATTGTCCTTTGGGGTATAATTAACAAAGATCAGTAAACGATATCTCTCTTCGCAGAGAACCTAGCCTCCGTGAAAAATGCTTGGAGTGTCCTATTAGTAAGAAAACTTCTGATTCAATACAGTTTCCCCTAGAGACTGTGTCTTTGTCTTTTTAATAGACCAATTATACAGCCAAATTCAGAGATGTAGTTCTTTCACGATTGGAGAGGGGGAATATAATTTTCATCTGTTATCGTTATAGTGATTTCAGCATTAATGCTTAAATAATTTATCGTATTTATTCGTTTATGTATTTATTTTTTCACCAGTCAAATTTACCTTTGACGCTGGGTAATAAATGGAAACTGAAATCAATATAAGAGATTTTATTTAATATCTATGTATATATACATATTAATTAGTGAATACATATTTATCTAATATATATATAACTATGTAAGTATCATGGCCTCTTCATCTATCTAAATCTCCATATAACTGAACTTGTCTTATTTTTTTATTGATCGACCCATCTTTCCCTATATATTTTTAGATATCCGTCTCGTATTCATATTTAGATATCTATATTTTGTCAATCTACTTATCTTTCTATATTCATCAACATCTATCTATTCATAACTATCTATCTATAAACATCTCTCCATTTCTATCTTTTTCTCCATATCTGCCCATCTCTCTGTCTATATCTATCTATCTAACTATCAATCAATCTCTTTATCTAACTATCTATCTAACTATCTATCTATCTAACTATCTATCTATCAATCTCTTTATCTATCTATCAATCTCTTTATCTATCTATCTATCTATCAATCTCTTTATCTATCTATCTATCTATCAATCTCTTTATCTATCTATCTATCTATCTATCTAACTATCTATCTATCAATTAATCTCTTTATCTAACTATCTACCTATCAATCAATCTCTTTATCTAACTATCTATCTATCAATCAATCTCTTTATCTAATTATCTATCTATCTATCTATCTATCTAACTATCTATCAATCTAACTATCAATCTAACTATCTAACTATCTATCAATCTAACTATCTATCTAACTATCTATCTATCTCTTTGTCTATCTATATATCTATCAATATCTACCTATGTCTTTGTCTATGTGGCGCACTTTTTTCAAGAGGTTTTGGGAAGGTAATAGTGAATGTCAGCCCACATACAGGATTTTAAATAGAACTTTTTGTTATGCATTTATTTTTCACAATTCTTAGAAATAGTTTACTTCAAAAAGAATTTAAAAAGAAGTATATATGCAGTTACTTGTGTGTAAAAGGAATTTGGGGATTTATGCATTTACCAAGAGCATTAGTCCACTTGTGAAAGTAAATCAAACTAAGTTTGAAATTCGTGTTTTATGATCAGATGATCGACTAAGAGTAAAGATAAATAATGAAACTTGAAATCCAGCATCGAGGGTCAGTTTCGGCAACGTTTATATTGAATTTATTTTGCTTCATCTTATATAACTGTTGGGGAGTGAAACACCCCTCATTATAGACTCGCCGACTCGGCAGAGGTCGGCGCATGCGCGTGACCGAC
>JAUZSX010345943.1:0-23062 GCA_034780655.1 Idiosepius hallami
ATATATAGCTCTGCAATTAATTAGCAAGAAAGAAAAATTAGAGCAAGTTGTTTAGGATTTTTATTTTATGAAAGAAAATTTATTGTATAATTATTCTTTTCTCTAGAAAATGTATATATAATTAAAAAAAGATTAAAAAAGAAAATTATAATATGTAATCTGGTTTTGTATAATAAATTGTTATTCAATTCAAGTTAATAATTATTAGGATTAACCAGAAAATTATTATCATTTTTGTGTAATGAAACATATATCTATTGTAATTACAGAGTCAGTTGTTGTGACACAGGTTCTTTAGACAGTGTCTATTCATGAATTGAGTGCCTCTTTCTGATTTGTCACAACAATGAGTCTGTTGCACTTTTTGAGTGTCATACTCTCCTTGCATTGGTAGCACCACTCTAGTGCAATCTCAGCAGCGAGATCTTGCACCCAAGGATTTCATTCTGCTATAGGATTCTCACCCTGGAACGATTGTGGCTATCAAAATTTTTGTAAAATTCTAGAGTCAGTAGCAGAAGGAGATTAAAGAATTAAGCATAATAATAATATTCATTTTAATAGGCTGTTTGTTCATTGGGGTCAACACTGTAATCAAGTTAGGCATTCCATATTCGTTTGGTTGGGGTTTCTGTGTTAAATACTTATTAAACTCGGATCACCTTTTAGCATTTAATATTTAAACTTCCTACTTTTTCGTAGGACACATTTTAAAGTTTGAAAATAACAGTGAATAGAAATAGAAATGAACTTTACTCTTTTTTGTCATTTCCTCTGTAGTATTATTTCTCTATTTACCTATTCTTTTTTTACAGAGCAATTTATAAACACCGTAAGTTCTAAGATTAGCAAATAGTACCTTCAAATATAAATGGCGTTACGAGAAAAGCATCATGGTACTTATTATAGCTACTGGAATAGTGATTCTATTTTTAAAATTCATCTTGTCATTGAGACACTTATGTATTTCCACTTGTTCATCTGATTTTTTCTTTCTCATTCGGACTTGTATTACATAGATTTATATTTTGCTTCTTTAGTTCCTTAAAGTTATTATATCTTTAATAGATAAATCTTTTTTCATACCTTCTACTTAAAAAAAAAAAAATTGTTTTTGACCAATCATATTTTGATCTTCACATCTAGTTATTTTGAGATTATATTTTGAGACTGCAAGTTCATCAGTACTTCACACTTTTTATTGAAAGACTAATGCAAGCAAGCAGATATAAATGATAGAAAAATGTATTTCAGAAAAATTCATTTTTAAGTCTGAACCATGGAAAAAAGGTATTTTGAAGTAAATATATTGACAGAAATAGTTTATATGAATTATGAACCTTCAGTTGACTGAATTTCTTAGATGAAGCTTCATAATTTGTATTATTTAAACTTCTATCCTCTTTGTTATCATTTCCATAATGTTTAAACTGATGTAGTAGCCAGCCTTGCAGATTAGTTTTCAGTGAATTAATGTTTTGTGACCAATGTAAATATTACTACATGATTTTGAAGACATCTTAATACATGAAGCAAATGAAAACATCTGCTCTATTCATTCATAAAAAAAGATGAAAGGTTGTTGAAGATAAAAAGTATATGTCAACCTGATTTAATTACCAATCTATACCTATAGAAAATTTGAATGAAATAGCTTACCAAATGGGGATGTGCATTGGGAACAAACATTGTGTTTACGACAGACCTACAGATAACCTTTTATAGTAATAGATGGATTAATTATTTCAATCTCTCAAGAATTATATGTGATTTAAATGTTTGTTCTTGAATAATTGTAAAACCTTGCATTTTTTCTTACTAATAATTAAAAGCATGTAAACAAAGAACTAATGATATGATAATTTATTTGAATAATAAATGTATCCATATGATATCTAATTCAAGAGAAAACTTACAGTTGAAATGATAACTAGTTATGTTGCATTAGCTTTTCATAGTGCTGGAGAATGGCATTTGTATAGTACAAGTGTACTACTATCAGATGCTATGCAGAAGTCTTGTTAATCCTATGACATTGTTTTATGATACAATGGCATACTATTCTAGGTTCTTAGCCCTATTCCCTAATTTACATTCAAATTCTTTCCAATTTTAGGTCTCATAAATCACATGCTGATATGATGAATCATTTTCAAAGCAATTGATGTCAAAACAAGCAAGGGATGAACAAATAGCTTTCATCTTAATACAGCTTGGCACTATGTATGTGTGTTTAGACAGAATCTCAAAATAACTGTTTTCTACTTCATTCATACAAAAGAAATACCAATTCCACAAACCAATAATGTAGTACTAAGTTATTATCAATAAAATACTTTTTAATATCAGCCCAAAAACTATGGAATGAGTTTTGTATCTGAGGGGTTTTGATGCAATATCCAACACTAAAACGTTTTTTTTGTTTGTTTATTTTTGAAACATTTAACAAATTAGTGGAAGATGTTTTTTTTTTGTTTTTTTTTAGAATTTGAGAAAAATTAGATTATTGGCTTTGGATCAAATTGTACTTTTGGTCTTCAAGGTATATAAAGGGTATATAAAGGGTATATAAAGGGTATATAAAGGGTAGCATCATCCTATTGTGGCTTTCCCAACCACAAAATGTGTAATGATGTGATTTTTTTCTAGTAAAAAAATGAACCATAATCCACCAGAAACAACAAGTTTTCTGTTTTTTTTTAATCAATCCTAGAAGTAAGAATTGATAAAGGCAGCCATGCCAATCAAGTTTGTATTGAAATGATTTGAATACAAAAGAAAGTAAAAGATTGTGTAATAAAAAAGAAACATCAACAAAAGCCAATCATCTAATCATCTTTTTTTGTAACAAATAACAACAATGTACCAATTTCTTCAAACAACCATATTGGATTTGTATAATCAGAAGAAAAAGTGATTCTTTCTTTAATCTTGAGTTTTGATTTTACATTTAATTTCTATCAATTGAGAGATTTTTACATATAAAAATAAAACTTGCTTAATTGGTCACGAATTGAATTTAAAGAAAAAATGAATCACTTTAAACATTTCTCTGATTATATATTTTCATATGATTTATAAGTAGATTTAATGTAAAATAGTTATTATGGCCATAGATTTCAATGTCTGTATGATTGTTTTTCTGTAGAACCAGTTTTTGACCAAAATCAAAGCAGCCAATCATCCACATTAAAAAAAGCTTGATATTCAGTAACTTACAACATAATCAGCTTGACTTTAAAATGATGATTCTTTAATAGTTATTGATAAAAATTAATTCATTTCTAATATTTATTCTTAAATTAATTTCAACCAAAAGATGTTTTCTTGTTTTATTTACTGACATTTAATTCTTTGGTTAAGATTACTTTGTTGAAACAATCAGGATTTTGTACTTGAGTGAATTGTTCTTCACAATTTGGAACCTTTTTTATGTTTATTTATGTTGGGATCTCCTTTTGTAACCTAACAGAAATAGCTTTATATATAAAATCTATTGAAGTATTTATGGGAGTATATCTTAATCTATAGACCATTGCTATAAATAGGTTTTACCTATTTTTAAGTAGCTGTTTCATATTGGACATATAATTAGAGTAATTGTATACACATAGTTCACTCAAGTTTTATTTGCTTACAGTTACTCTTAGCTGAATATTTGACCCTGAACACTCAACCTGAAGTTTTGTGTTTCTATTGGTTGTAAATAACACATTCCATAAATTGCATTTACCTTTTGCAGCAATTCTTGTAAAAGTTTGACAACTGTTTGCTATTGATGAAAAGAAAAGTAGATTTAAATTCAGATTTCTGTGGATAAATTTGTTGAAAATAGTATATATTTTATATATATATATATATATATATATATATATATATATATATATATGTATTGAAGAAGCTTTTTGCTGGTGCAACCTGATCATGATGTGTAGAAGTGGAAGCATTCTATTTGGCTTGTGGCAAACTGAGAAATATGGTTTCATTTCTTTGGAAAGAAGTGGAAAGAAAGAAGGAAAACTATTTTAGAGGCTTTGTTTACTTTGGCCAAGTCACTAAAAGTCTACTTAATGCAATTGCTTTAAATGTATATTTTCTTCTGGGGGCATTTCTCCTGTGAAAATCATGTTTTTCCTCTACGCAAATGCTTACTAAAAAATCTGATTTCCATTCAGTCTGCGATTTTTCCCTCTTCACTATTTTGGTGAATACATTTGCATTTCACTTTAAGTTTTCTTACCCATACCACACAAATATATCCTTGCACATTCCACCTCAACCCCCTCTCTCCCACACACATATATTTAGATGGATTTGATGTTCTCATGTTGTTTTTTATTTTGTTCCTAAATAGAGCTTTTTTAAATCAATAAAATTCTTAAGTGATAAATTTGTGTTAAAAATATTTTGTTGTAATTTCTATATTTCTAAACTATTTCAGCTTTGCTTCCAGCCAATGTAATTTATTATTGTTAAATCTGATCATTTGGAAATTGGCATTTTTCTGATGTTTACCAAGTTGATATAGTTTTCAGTATTATTATTTAGTTAATCATTTTATAATGCTTCATAGGAAATTGACCAATATATAATGCAATTTTGAAAACTCAAAAATAAATAAAACCAAACTTAAAATCTCTGAAGCTTGCTTAATAACCAAGTTAAAAGAGATTCTACAATGATCAGGCTTCTATTGAATATTATCTTTTCTAGAAAGAATAATGTTAAACAATTTTAGCATAACAGAAATTCTCCAAATGTATAAAAAAACTTAAAAAGCAAAAATGCTGTATAAATAAATTTCTGAATGTGTTTTCAATGCAAAGATCAAATGAACTTCATATCTTTTTTGTATTACTCTCAATCCAGGATTAAAATAACAGCAACAAGCTTAAAAACAACAAACCTTTTGTTTCATAAAAATTTTTCTTTTTTTAAACCTTGTCTTATTCTAATTATGGTCCATTCTTCTCTTCCAAAGTGATGTATATTAATCAGATTTATCTGCAGAAAACTTACCCACTATATATTGGATCTGCTTGATTGAAATGTTCAAATAAAAAATACAATAAAATATTAATACAACAACTGATACAAACAACAACAAAATTTTCTGTGGTTCAATCTATTTAATTATATTTGTTCAATCAAAAAGAAAAGCAAGTTTTCTTTTTCTTATTTTTCTCTGGGTTTGTTTTGTCAGGCTTTCATTTTCTGCATTACAAATAATTCTGAATGTGTTAACTTTACAAATATTGTGTAGCAAGATTCTTTTAAACGCAAGGACAGTTGTCAACATTACATAGTGGAAATGATATAGATAATGAAGGGATAGACAATAGTTAAAGCTATTTTAGTAGATTTGATTAATCTTTAAGTATTCATTGTCTACAAAAGAATTTAATATACTGGATTTGAATTGAATTTTTTGAGTCAAAATTCTAGCTTTTTTTAATGTTTCAAAAACCAGAAAAATGAGCTAAAAATGTTTTCATAAAGATTTCTTTCTGCTTGATGTTTACAGGAAAAATCTAACTATATTCATTAATCAACTTGAGTTTCTTTTTTTATAACAAAACAGCTTGAATTTCTGGTATAAACTAATATTGAACTATTTGTAAAAAAGATTAATTCAAAACATTAGCAAGACTGCAGAATAAGTTAAAAAATTAAAAATCTTCAAAATTCAAGGAAATTTTAGAAAAATTTTTCTGAAAACTACTCTTATTTTAAAAGATTATGTTTGAACATTTTAAAGGGGAATTTAATGGAAAAATTGATTGTAACCTGTAAGCAATATAACAATTGGCAAAAGAATTCTTGTAAAATTTTCGGATGAATTTAACAATAAAAATGTATGAAAATATCTGTGTGTTCAAGAATAATTGAGAAATAAGAGATTTGATCTTTAAAAAAAGGAATTGAAACAAAAGAGCTTAAGGGAAAACAGAAGTTTCTTAAAATAAAGAATGAAATTGGTTATTTTTAGGTGCTTCTCAATTTTATATATTTTTTGATATATCAATGATGAAGTGCCATTGATGATATCAATGAATTATGACCAACAATAGAAAAGAATTATTGATAGTATAAAAAGATTCTTTTGAAAGCCAGTTAAAGAAATCATTAAGATAAGTTGAAATCTAGAAGGCCTGAGTCAAAAAATGGAAGGAAAATTGCATAAAGAAACAAAATACAAAATATCAATAAAATATTAAGTGAATCTTTTTTTTTATTAAGGAAAAAATGAATAAATTATTATTCTTTTGTATTTTTCATGTAATTATTTCACAATCATTTCTTATGAAAAAATAAACATTAAAAAGTTTCTGTGTTTCTGATGCAGTCAGCAAAACTTTCATTTGATTTTAATGCACCATATATAACATTTGAATTGCAAACTTCAAATAGCTTATTTGCTACAAAATTCACTATAATGTCTGAAAAGTCTTTTACAAAAAAAAAACTATCAATTATCCAGGCTTTTGCTGCTAACCATTTATTGGTAAATTAAAGATGATAAAAGTTATATGAGCCATACTGTGTAAGTGTTGCACACACTTTTAATAAATTGAAGATTATTTAGTGTTTATTCTAATCCAAGAACTATTCAAAATCCAACAAAAATGAAATGCCTTGATATCACCAAAAAAAAAACAAACAAAAAAAACAAGCAAAAAATTATCAAAGAATTAATCTTTCAAAAGAAAAAAAAAATACAAGAAAATTTTCAAGGTCTTTTAGATTTAGTAATTCTTGAAATAAGGATTTCAGCTTTACCCTTGTAGGTTTCCATACTTTTAATCAGGTTAAAATATTCAAAAATTCAGAATAGAACGACTGAAAGAAGTTGGCAAAAACTATTTGAAGTGGCAAATGCTTAATCATAGAAAGTTGTCAACCCAAAATATTGTGTAGTGAGGTTGTGGTATGCTCTGTAATATTTGTAATAGCACACAGTTATTTTTGTCTGTAGTATACTAATTTTATTTATCCACAATATCTTTTTTAAAAATGACAAAATTCATTTGTTTGTGTTTTTTTTACACATTTTGATTTGATTTTTGATTTTGTTGAGTGTGGGGGGGGAAAGACATTATTTCTTTTAAATCATCTGAGGAAAACTCTTCAATCTTCAAAGGGCAACTGGTCTACGCAGGCCTCTAAGGATGACTGACTTATTCACTGCTATTCTTGCTTTCTGTAATGCAAATTAATGTTTTGTTATTTTCCAACTTTATTATCATTTGGTATCAAAATAATCATTTTTAGCTGCAAAGTCTGCATCTTTATTTCTGATTAATAGCAGACTTTGCCATAAGATTCTCCTTATAAAAGAGAAAAGTGGCCTTCTAGTTTGGGGTGTGTATGTGTTTGCATAATTGCATGACAGTATTACAGTAGAATCATGTTTTATTACCATCAGGAATGTTTTAGAAATAATTATTACATTAAATGACTTGAATATTTGATTTGTAATGACTTTAAGATATTTCGCAACCTTAATAAACAAGCACTTATTTACTTACTGAATGTATTTTATTTGCTCTAATTTGTAATAAAGTCAAAAAGCCAAGTGTAGAAGCTTTCCATATAATTTACTTTAAGACAAAAAAAACATGATTTTATTGATTGAAATCAATAAAATCACCTTTTTGATTTATTTTGTTTTTATTTTAAGTGGACATAAATATTAAGTTTGCATGACTTTTCAGTTTGACTTTAATTCAGTTTTCTTTGTTTTTCTTCTTCTTTTATTTAATTACATTTAATGTTATTTCTGACCAATTCATCTTTAAATGTTTTCAAACATTTTTTCCCATTAATGCATCTACTTTGAAAGTTTGTTTGCATTTGACTCAAGTTGCATCATTGTTTTGAATTTTTATCTTCATTGAGATTTAAAGCATTGCAATTTACAAAGTCTTATCTCTTAGTAAATCAATGTATATCAAGTCATACAAAAGTAACAAGAAAAATGGCTTTAAAATAATCTAAAATTTTATTATATGAAATGTTTATATTATTGTATCAAGGTATTGGTTAGTAATGATAAAATTATCTTGTATAATTGCATATAAAGTATACTTTTTTCTAAGAAAAAAAAAAGATCTTTATTATTTCTATTTGATAATGGAAGTTTTTCATTTGTTACTATTTTCTTTCAATTTATATTAATATCAATTTGTGCCGACTTTCCTTAATTCATGCAAAAAACGTGCTGCCCCGACCACCTAAAACAATACCCACAGTGAATGGCACTTTGTCCCCTTAACCCTCTCTCCTCAAATAGATGATGTTACCCGATACTTGGATATGAGTGGGAGCTGCCATTTTATTTCCATTAAGTCATAAATATTTTGGCAACTTGAACTTTCTGACTGAATGTCATTATGGCATTTTGTTAGGAATGCATTCAAAGGAATTTTCTTGTCTAAATTTGAACACAATACTAAATAGCTGATTATTAATTCTAAAACTCAATGATGCACAAAAACTTATAAAGCCATTACAATTACATTTCAATAATGATCCAACTTGATTCTATATTACCTATTTTGGCAGAAGAGCAAAATTGTGTGAGATTATGTAATTAATAATTAATTAATATTGAACTTGAACTCTTCAGTGTCATCAATAATGTAATGTAGTAGGAAGTCTTTAAGAGCTAATTTTGCTTAATGATTGTTGTTGTTAGGAAGAAGGCCAAGTTGCATATTATAATGCAGCCGACTCTTAATTATATAATAAGGATGATATAGATATTGGTGAATGACATTTCTAAGGACTTTGGAATATGTTTAATTATAATTGTATGGTAAAAGGTAAACATTAAGAAGCCTTGGGTTTGAAAAAGATTGTTATATTGTCAATGAAAACAATTATGGAAGACTAGAAAACATTTAAAAAAAAAAGAAGCTTTATTTTCAATAAATATTTTGTTGAGTAGACCTTTCTTTTTAAGCATGAAATTAGACTACAACCTGTGAAATACGTCTTTATGCTTTATTCTTACTAAAGTACACATTTCTAGATATTTCAAGGAATGTAATTTTGTATTATATAACTTTAATTGCATTTGACCTGTTATTGAAATGTTTTGTATTGATTAAAAATCAATATTTATTTTGAAAGAAAAGTTTTCATAGTTATGATTTTTGTTTGTTTTTTTAGTTCCTGATTGATTCTAAGATCAGCTGCTTTCAATTCAGCTCTGCCTATGGAACGGTACAACCTCAGTCCAGTGTGAAAATTTCAATCAAGTTCTGCCCACTTTTTGCCATGAATTATTATCGACGTATCACATGTCTGATCCATAATCAGGTAAGTTTTATGTCAAGAAGGGCCTTAAAAGGGTTAAAGGCTTTTATAACTTCCAATCAGTCAATTTGAAATAATGTACAGAAAGAGGTTTACACACACATTTGCAATAAGGCCTTGACATGATGACCCAACTAGAAACAAATGCTTTGAGTCTGCGCAGTTGTGGTCAGCCATTCATTAGAAAACATGGAGGGATTTGAAGTAAATGTATGAGAAGGATTCTCCGCTTCATGTTACTTCTTGTACAATGTTCGAACACAATATAGGATTTTCCACCTATATCCAATCCAAGTCTGTGTTTTATTTCCTTGGTCCATCACAAACTGGTGACAGGGGATTTAAACTCATGGATAACTGAAATTACAATACACAACATACGTAAAAAAAAATGGATAGAAATTTGAAAATTTTTCAACTAAAAAACTAATTTTTACATACAAATTGGCATCTACATAAGAACAAAACTGATAACCACTTAATTAAACTTTTCAAAAAAAAACAAAAAAAACTTTTGCAATTGAAAGAAAAAAAAAGATGTTTTTTTTGCTGGCAACAAAAATAAAGAAGGAAAAAATGAAAGCAAAAATTTATAATCATTGCAAAAAAGAGAAGAAAAGAAATTTTAAGACTTTATTTTGTTGCCATAACAAAAGTGTTTTTTTTTTGTATGCAGAGAATTTTTTTCTCTCCATCAGAAAGTTAAAAAATAAAAGAAAAAAACAAACTCTGCCTTTAGGAAAAAAAAACAAAAAAAAACAACATATTCTATTCCTATGCACTGTAAAAATTGTTTGAAATTTGTTTGAAAAATGAGTGATCAGTTAAGCTGCAAAGCAGTTAAAAACAAAAAAACAAACAAACATTTAACCATATATTCCAACATGGTTGTGTTTGAATATATGGTTATGTTTTTTTTTCTTTTGAACTGCTTTGCAGCTTAACTGATTACTCATTTTTCAAACAAATTATGAAACTAAAGAAAGAATCCAATCGAAAAGTAATTTCCTTTTGTTTTATGAAAACTTTTAAATGGTGATATTTAATCTATGTAGAATGTTCTGTGAGTGGAAAATATAGTTATTGAATCTGATGGGTCATCCTCATGTTAATTGCAATTGTAAAGCTACGTGAGAAAGGTGAGAAGTTGCTTTCAGAAGAGAATGTTGCTAAATGAAGTCATTGGCCAATTAGGACATCATGTGGTGAGTTAATGAAAAAGCAGGAAATAGGCAGCAGCAGCAGTAACAGCAGTTGTTAATAAGAAGTGATTTCATTTTGTTTATTAGGCTATGTAAAGCAGATTTCATTAGCCAATGACATTTAGATTGAATGTAAAAGGAGAGACGTTAATACGAGAGTGATTGCTCAATGGACTAATTTCAAAGACATGTTTGGTAACTTAGTGACATGTTCAGGGCTTATCATTGCTTAACCGCAATTCATAGAATTAACTTGATAATATATTTTTTTGTAAATCTGTGTATTTTTAGCTATGATTATTGCTTTGGGTTACATCTGTCATAACTGAATTATATCTAATAAATAATATCTGAAAGTATTGCGACCTAGTTTTGAAAGTTTTTGCAATGGCCATAAACATATATTTTTAGATTAAATTATAATTGTATGATTCAATTCAAAATCTTGTATAACATTTAACCTCGTGCCAGACAACTTGAATCTCATCAGTCACATGTAATATTGTTAACCTTCTAACTCTAAGTGGGATTCAAAGCTGCAGTCCATGTAGTGTGAAACAAACGCTACTACAACTGGCCCACAACAATGCATTCATAATGTCAATTTTTATGTTTTTACTCTAAATTGTAGCCAGGATCTTCTTCATTTTTATGGTTATCAATTTTTTATAATTATTGAGGGTATTCCAAGACAAAGCATAGTTAAGAACACTCCCGACACATGAAGTACCTTCGCATAAATTATTAAGAAAATCAGTTCAGCCATTTTGGATTCAATAAGGAATGAACATACAAAGACACTTACAGACAACCAAAGTTGGACTTAATAAGTTTAAATCCTTGATTTCTGCCAATGTAAATTGTGTGCTATTTTCAGTGACAACACAGTGTGCTATGTTGAATCTTTTGAATGGCAAATCAAGCAGGAATAATTGAAGATGTTTTTTAAAACTTGATTGATTCATTTATTTCTTTGCATTTACACATTAACTAAATTTCCCCAACTAACAAACTTGTGTATTGACTTTATTATTCGGACTTTTGTCCTCATCTTAGTAGGTAGTAGTCCGAATAATAAAGTCAATACCTAAATTTCGATGCCTCATCTCAAAAATAAAAATAACTATAATTAACAAACTTGTGTTAAGACAATGTACAATGGTTTTTAGCTCATAGGCAGTTAGGAACCCTTATTATTCACAACACATAAAGTATTGTGTTAAGATAATGTACAATGGTCTTTAGCCCATAGGCAGTTAGGAACCCTTATTATTTACAACACATAAAGTATTTATCATTCTTTGTTCATTCTTATAAGCTCTTCTGCAAATTACAATTATTTTCACTGATAGAAAAATTATCATTATTTTATACATAATAGTTTTTACATTTTTAACGTCTTTTTTCTTATCTCACCATTTGAACAATTTCTGAAAGAGACCCTGCATGCTTATAATACATGAAAATATTTTAAACTCTCACTTAAAGAAATAAAATTTATTAAAATATAAATTGAAAAAAAAACTTCCTATAAAATATATATAATAGATTTACAAAATTTCTAGAATTTCTCACTTACTACTTCTCAAGCACTGAGTATAAATAACATCTAAAAAACAAACACTTATAACTAACTGAATAATCTGTAATCAAATAACTTTTCTTATGTACATTTTTGAGTTTGTATTATAATAGTGCCACAAAAGAAAGCAAAATTTGATCGCTACATGATATCTTTTTCATTAATTTTATACAAACTTTTTTCTTCTGACATTTTCTACCTTAAAATGTTCTTATTTTGACACATATATGAATTGAAATTTTCAGCAACTAATCTTTTATATCAAGTTAAAAAAGTTATCAAATTTAATATGAAAAGAAGAAATGTTTTTATTGTTATTGAAATGATTTATTTGTAATTCTAGTTTTCTTGCACATTCTATTATCTTTTTTATATTTGTATTAAAACTTTCAAAAATTTCTTTATAAATTCTCATAAAAAATTAATTGCTTCTTTTTTTTTTCTTCCAATTTTGAATGATTTTGTTTTTGACAGTCAACAAATTCTTGGCTGATCATTTGATCTCCGTGTGTTGTTTGGTTTTCCAATTAATTATTCCATTGATTATGATAATGCTATAGATTTAAATCACCAAAGATGAAATTGAAATTTTTAAAGACAATGAATGCATAATTTTAATTTTTTGTTACCACAAATAAATATAATCATTTATATGGTATAGTAGTCTGCCTAAGAAATAAATATTGGATGACTTATATATTTTAGATTCATATACTAAGATCTTTTAGAGAACATTTTTGGTGTCATGATTGTCATGTCAGTAATTTGTAAGGGGGAATTTGAAACCTCATCAAGCAAAACTCTTTTTTGGTGGCCATTCAGCAAGACTAAATATCTTGACATTTTATGTAATTTTGATTAAAATTTAAAACTCAATAATTTCTACATTTTAGAATTATTATTTTCTCTATTTGTCTAAAGCCTTAATTATAAACAGACATAAGTTATTAAAAATATATGTTTTAGGAAATAGTTTTAGATCCTTTCCTTGTTCCAACTAAGTTTACCTTATGTCAGATAGCTGCTTTATGATAATTTTCCATTTGTATGGAATGTTGATGTAAATAAAGGCAAAATGTTTTCTTTTGATAATTAGTTTCTTTTAAGTCTTTCTCATTTAATAATCAAGATAAAAAAAGACTCTTCTATATAAAAATAATAATCTTTTACATTTTCTCTTAGAATTTAATATTTGAAAGTAATTTTTTCATTACTGATTTGAATCACTGTTAAGAAAAGACTTTTATTGTTTTTATTATTTACCTAAATATCTTGTCAAAAATTATTTAAGTCATGGAATATTAATATATCAACTTTTATGCCCAATAAAATTTTTGAAATTCATTAATTTATTTTCTGACTAAAATGAATTAAGCTTCTTATAATCTATATTTTAAATCAAATCAACACAATATTTACTTTTTTTTGTCAAATTGATATCTCATGCAAAGTAACCTTTTCATACTAATTCAATAATGATGCTCTGAATGGATGCTTTGTTTAAATCCTATGAAATAATACCATGAAGCGGCCATGAAAAGTAGTAAGTAATATAGGTTAAAACAGTAAATAGGAGAAATTAGATGGATATGAAAAACTTTGCTTGGTTACAATGCTTTACTTTGTAAATATTTGTTGCTTTTATTATAATGATCCATAGTTAAAATTGAACTTAATAGAAATAATTAATCTTCCGATAAAAGAAACTAATCTTCAATCTAAATCAGAAAGCAAGCAATGGACTCAATCCACAACTTTTGTTGCAAGAAAAACAAAGGGTTATGGAGTCCATCTTTGTTTGAATTGGCAAAGGAAATGAACTTCCTTTCAATTTTTGAAGTGTTTCTTTCTATTTAGGATTACTTTGATTCTTCAGACCAGTTTTATTTTAGGATTGTTGTTTAATAATTTTAAAGATTGGTTTATATAAGTCCTAATCTGCAATCATCTGAAATTGCTGCAGGTTCAATCCTAACACCAGGCATAGGTGATTAATATTCATTTGTAGATATTGAATGGAAATATCATTTCATAAGAAAGGATCCTAAAAAGGCAAGTGATGCTTTCAGAAGGCCAGAAAGCATAACAATTGAAATGTCATGTCTATAAGAATAAGGAGAACAAAAAAAAAATGGATAATAAACAAGCTTAATCCATGTAGCTTAAAGGTTTCATGCTTGCAGTTTGGAATAGTAGCACATGAGTTCAACTCCCTGTCACCCCAAAATATATACCATTAGGAAACATATTTTTATTTTTTTCCAGCTATGTATTTAATACTACAAAAAAGCTGATTATGAAAGTTTTAAGTGTCCTTATGCCTTTCCTATGGTTGAATAATTTAATAACTGCTTTTTAAATAATTCAGTTCCAAAAGGTATGCATTCCCTTATTTCTTTCTGCTACAGTTGATATAGTGTATCTACTGTTTTTTTTTAATCCCCTTGTTACAAGAGATTAAAAACTACAGCTCTTCTTCCTGTTTAAAAAGAAATATAAACACAAATTATTATTTCCTGTATTAAATAAAAATATAAAATTATAATGCTTCATTACAATAATTAATTTTCAGCATCAAAAACTAATGTTTTCTATTAATTAAAAAGTTAAAAAGCATTAGAGTATTTACAACCAATTAATGCAATAACGATTTTTCTCTCATTTTTTTTAAATATAAGATTTAATGCAAATATATTATTTAATCTCTTGCTTTACTTGGAGGCTAGGATTAATACCCTTCCTAAAACTAATTGTCAGAAAATTAACATAATAAAAAAAAAAGTTTAAAAAAACAAGAATAAGAAATATGGTATTGCTTTGAAATTCATTGAAAATGTTTTTGAAGCAACAAAATTATTATAAAGTAGACATTTGATGTTTAAGCAGCCTAATAAAATAAAATAAAATAAAATTAAATAAAAAAATAAAGAAAGAGAAGAATCATAAACTAAAACAGAAATTCTGTAGATATAGAATTTATTTTCAAAAGAAAAACTTTTATTATTTTATTATTTCTTTTTGTTAAATTGAAATGTAACAAAGCAAAATGTGAATCAAACAATGAAAATCTCTTTGAAATTTAAAATAAAAATAGATAAAAAAACCCAAAAATCTAAAGACCAAAACAAAAAACAAGGCAAACCCCTACAAGAATTCTGTCAATTAGTAGGAAATGGCATAGAAATTAAAAAAAGACAAAACTCAATTGTAAAACACAATTTTATGGCAAATTGATAAAAAATAAATACTGACTCTTAGTTAAAAAAAAAAGAATTAGAATAAAAGCAAAATCCATAACTATTTTGGTTTTTGAAAGAAACAACCAAAAGAATGAAAATTAAAATGACATGAAATGCGATGTTGATTACACAGTTTTATGAATAAGAGGAAGTTTTAGCTTGATTTGACTTCTTTTTTTTTTCTTACTTTAGGGCATTTTATTTTTGTTGCTTGATTAATTTTGTTATCTATCTGTCTGATTCAATTTAGAACTGATTTGCAGCACAAAAAACGCCTTCAAAGTCTCAGAGAACAAGTAAAATCATATGAATCAAGCATTGTGAGGCCTGTGTTGAAAATGTGGTATCAACAGATGTGTGTTTTATGTACTAGGTTGTGCAGTAACGCATCAGATCTCAACACCTCAGATTTAAGAATTTAATAATGTTTTTTTCTGTGTTAATTGATTTCAATGAAACTAAAACTAATTATGAAGAACTATAACATTTATTTGATTCACTTTTATGTAAAAAGATTTTGTTTAAAATGTTTTAAATTGTAATTTATCATAGCGAGTGTTGAATCTATAAAAATTAACTGTTTTATTATTGAAAGAAGAAAAAATAAACAACTATTGTGTTTTCAGCTATAATTTAAATATGAGTTCCCAAAAAGTTGATTTTAATTTTAAAATTGAAAACGTAAAATCCTTTTCTAAGAATTTAAATTTAGGAAATTTTAGAATTATAGATTTTGTTTTCTTTCTTTTTTTAATACACTTTCTAAAATAATGAGTGCTTTTTTAAGATAAATCCTCTCCATTTTGAATATTGTTGTGTGTTTTTGTGTAATTCATTTATTTCATTCATGTAGTTCATGATTTTTAGTTGAATCAAATGTTTGGCTCAAAATTTCATAATTGTTATCAAGTTTTAATTAAAATTACACTTAGAATCCGAAAAGTGACAGTAATCAAACATATACATAATAATCAAATAAGAATAATATTTAAAGACATGTAAATGATATAAACTATTGCATTTTTGAAATAATTTTATTATTTCATCCTAAAATGATTTAAGATTTGTTTTTCATTTCAATAATATTTCATGTTGGCAATGTTTTTATTCTCTTTTAAAATTCGCCATTGACTTTAAAAAGTTTTTTCATTAAAATAAAACAAATAAGTTATTTGAATTAGTTTTTCATTTTTATGCCTTCCTTAAAAGCAATTGTTTTACAATTTTATGAATATTTACAAGTTAACAAAATTCACAATTTTTATAACAGAATTTTGTCTTTTTTATTGATTTATGCAGAAGAATGAACTTTTCACAAAATAAGACTTACTTTTTGTATTGAACCCAAAAATATCTTTAACAGATTGTGTGAATTTTTATTATTTTCTCATTTTAAATAGTAATTTCTGCTTATATTGAATTCTTACAAACAATACAAGGATAAAAAATAATAAAAATCATAAAAGGGGAATCCAGCTTTGACTTAAAAAAAAAGAAAAAAAAGTTAATTGTTTCATTTAGTGATTTCAACAATCTTTCTATGTTTGCTTGTTAGTTTGAATAGATGTAACTGTAATTATTCAGTGTTAATGGATTTAGTAGGTTTTTAAAAAAATTAGAACAAAAAATTCAAAGTTCAAAATTTTTAACTGATAGTTTGATAGTGTGAAAATCTTCAAAAAAGATTAAAAAAACTTAAAAGAAAACATCAAAATTAATTTTAGATTTACAATTGATTTTAGAAAATAAAATGGTTTCAATTTTATTAAAGCCAGTATTTTTTAATGCATGTTTTCAAATATTTATTAAGATAAAACATGATATAGGTCAGTGATTTTTATCTTTTCAAAAAGTAACAAAAGTAAAATGTTTTTCTAAGTAATTTAGAGTTAAAAAAGGACATCTTTTCAATATGATATACATCTAATGGACACTTATTTTCAATTACTTATAGTATTCAATTTAAAAAAAATATATGTGGTTTCCCTAGATTTTTATTGGTCAACTCTTTTATGTTTAAGAAAAAATTGATAAAACATAAAATAATGAAATATATTTTACATTAAATGAATCCTTAAATATTTGTAAAAATATTTATTTTAGTCTTTGATAATGTTTTTGATAAATCATATCTTTATTGTTTTCTTTGATAAAATATTATTGTTATTTACGCAAATAAAATAAATTCATTTTGGTGTGGCTGATAATCAAAACATTTTCAATTTGATCTTTCATTGGACTTTCTTTTCAACAAGTAATTACTTAGCTTATTGTAAATTTAATTTTCATTTCTTTGTATTCATACGAAAAGGACACAATTCTTAAAAGAATGATTTTCTGTAATCTTGTTTTCCTTAATCTATTTTTATGTACAAGACCACAACTTCTATGCATATCTATTTTATAGCATTGATTTATGCCTTTTTGAAAATAGATATTAAAGATATTCCCCTAGAATTGCTGCTGACCACTTTTGAAGCCTTTTTAGATAACAAGACAAATATCAGATCTCTCCAGTCCCAAAGTGCCTCACTTCTTCATACACTTTGTATGACTTGTTCTTGGAGGTCAATAATTTTCTCACCATTCTTTAAAATCTTTGCTATATATATATATATATATATATATATATATATATATATATATATATACACACACACTCACAAACACAAGGCATAGAAATATATCTACATACATTAAAATAAAATATTTCATAATCAAAATATACTTTTTCAAATTCACAATCTCTGGAAATGAATCATTATATTCCAATCAATATAATAAAAAAAAAACTAAAAGTGTAATTTGATAATCAATAGATATTAATATTAATCATTTAATGCAATAATCAAATAAAAATAGAATTTTTTGAAGCTCTAAACCTTTCTGAAAAACAATTTTCCCCAAACAAACCAGCAAAAGGAAGAAGGAATGTTTGTTATTTGTTGATAACATTAGACAATTTTAAAATGTAACCAGGAAAAAACATTTAACTAAAAATATAACAATATTTTTTCTTCTTATGCATATTTTATATACAATTTATAAATATTTTAATGATACGACTTAACAAAAAATGGAACGAAATAGTAAAGCAAAACCAAAATGATTGAAGCTTAAAACAGAAGTTAATTAATAAAATTACAAAACTGTTTCTGAAAGTTGACAGAAAATAGCTCTATTTTTTATCTTTGTTCTTCTGAAAGAAATGAAAACTAACTTTAATCAAAGATAACAATCTCAAATGAACAATAAGCAGCTATTAGCAATTATCAATTCTATTGACAATAAACATAACAAAAAGATAATTTTCCTTTTATCATTAATTTCTTATTTATTCAACTTTCAAACAAAGAAAGAGTTGATCTACAACTCAGAATTAGTTTTCTATGGAGACACAAAAATAACTATCGATCCTCCATTTATATACCCTTACATAGAAAGCTAAATGTCATCTCACTAATTTATTCATATCAGTTGCTGATCTGATAAGTCTCACCTATTAGCAATGAAGTTGCTTTAAAACAGAAAGGTAAGCTTGTGGCATCATGGATAAAAATTCAGACTTTGGAATCACAATACACAAATTCAAATCCCAGAACTTCTTTTATATTCACATTTAGGCTTTGAAATGTATGAATACCTTTCTTCCCAGTTGTTATAGATCAATCAAATAGAGCAACTCATTTTATTCAAACAATATCATATATAATTGGTCAAGAACCAAACCTAGGCACAAGACCAGTTTTATGTGCTCATCATTCCTGGGCTTTTTGTGTTGCCCGTAATATATATGTGTATAAGTTACTCTTATTGAGTTAATGGATCAAAATCAAAAAATATGATTATGCAAAAAAATTGATTATTCTCAATATTTAATGACTGAAATAAATGAGGTGCTGTAAGACCTGACATTAAACCCAAGTCAATTTAAAATCATTCAATGTAATACAAATGTCTAGCTAATTCCTTATATGTTTTATAAATAGAGTTGCTCTAAATCAAGCAAGAACTGTTTCCTAATTAAACCTCTAACTTGGACACTTGAAATTCAAGAAGCAACAACCTAAACACATTTCATTTTCTTCCCTTAAGTATTTACTCAGAATATTTCAAAACTGGAATTTCATTAGAATCAAAAGCAATTAAATTCTTTGATTTTGGAATGCATAAATTCAAATCTTAATCTTTTATGATTTTTGTCCTTGGAAAAGATATGTAATCCTAATTGTTTAAATCTTTAAGTTAAACTTAATATTGTTAAATACTTCCAAAAATTATTTGTTTAGAAAAATCATTCGCAGAATTAAATGATAAATAATATTAATCTATCACTAAATAAAAACAACTTAATCTAAGTGAATCATTGAGCACTTATTTATGTTTACATTTTCTGAATTTGGGTCTAAATTAATTAAGATGACATCTTCTCAAAAAATAATTATTTTAAGGAAATTCAACATTAATTCCTACATTAGAATTACACTTTAGAGTCACAATTCTTTTTTTAACTCAGATTCTATTAGCAATAAATTTTACTAGAAATTTGAACTACATAACTCTGAGTGCACATTCCTGCTTTGGCCACAGTATCATTTACCACTTTAAATTTAATTTCATTTCATTATGGCTTTATAATCTACTAAGGATAGAAAGATTTTAGTCGCCTTTACTCTCAGCCCTTTAATGGGAGGAGAAGGTCTGATGTTTCCCAATTCAATTGCCTACATTTCCGTTTACCTTATAACTGTGATCATCTTCATGTACGTCAGAGTGTTGCTTCTCTGTGCTGATCTTCTGGAGTTGGAACTTTAAAGGAACTTCATGCCTTGTGATAATGAGTGATAAGTTTTGTTTTTGGAATTTAAATACCATTCAATAGCCTTCTAATCACTTGTCTTCTCTTTGATACTGTTTATATACAATTCATCATACATCAGTCTTTCCTACCTTTGCATGCAGATATGTTACTTCTTATGCCATGTAATGAAAAATTCACAAAAGCTTTTCATTATTTTTCAGTTTTTTTTTTAAAGTTTTTATACAATTGTATCTTCTACTAATTGAATATTTGCACCTAGAAAAGACCTTTATATATGATAGTAGTGTATCTTTTGCCTCTATCATAATAAGATGTATCAGTAAATGACTTTTAGGAAAATATGACTATTTTTAAAAATAAATTACTCAAGAAGATTATAAGAATCTTGTTTAGAAGTTTCTTTCTTTTGACAAAACTCTCTCTTCAAAATAAATTTAAAATATTCATTAGAAATAAAAATGAAAATCCTGTCAATAATTTGTATTAAGAAAAACTTTTCAAAAAATTGTCAAAAGATGAAATTTCCATGCCCCGAAGGAAAAAAAAATCTTGACAGGAAGTGGTTAAGTATTCTATAAAATGATTTACTTAAACATCATCTGAATTTTTTGCAGTGCGCCTCCAGCAAACTATTTAAGATGGAATCTTATGACTTGGAAAGTTGAAGAGAAGCGGAAACTGGATAGAATATCCTAATGACTTGAATCTCTATCTTAACCCATAAAACTAACTTTTAAAAACTGAAACTAAATCTAAATTTATTAGATATAGATAGTGAGCAATAATTTTAAAAAATCTGATGGAATACAAAAAATACAATTTTGTTGCTTTTATTTTTTTCTATGATTTATTTTAATTATAAATCTTTCCTTGTCTACAAGTACACTATTTTAAAACCTCTTCTCTTAACAAAATATGTAAGTAATGCACTTTCTAATGACTTATGTGGAAGTAAGAATTTGAATTGGTGACAAACTTGGGATTCAACCTTAGCTAAAGAAAGACTTTTAGTTTGCAGAGCTTTTGTACTGATGAGCTATAGACAGTAAAACAGGTCTGTAATTGCAAATTGCAAAATATATTCTATACATGCTACTATTTTCTTTCTGTAATTTGCATGAGTAACATGACAAGTCTATCAATTGTGTGTTCTATTTCAAGATGTTATCTCTTTCCTTTAGTTGGTTTACAAATACTATTACTATTACTACTACTATTAATATTATTATTATTATACAATTCATTAGCTTTATCATTTTGAAGTCATGACTTGTACAGTCGTGTCTTGGCATAATAAAGTATTCATAGATTCTTGATATTAGGGGATTCCAGTTGGCAATAGTGCAGAATTCTTATCTTGATCTTTTAATTTTGATAAACAGTTTTAAAATACTTAGTTTTTATGTAGATGGAGAAAGAAAGGAGGAAAGAAACTTTTTGTTTCTTTACATTCCAGTTTCAGCTTTTCTTTTTTTAAACTTTTGAATTTCTTTGTAGTTTTTGTTCTTTGTTTCTTTTTTTTTTGTTTTGGATTTTTGAAAGTTACCTGTTCTTTAATCATGGAGTTTGGTTTAACAATACAGTGTTGTTCTACTTCTTTGGTAAGGAGGGCAATGATGGCCTTCTTACTCTATAAAAGTGTGGAACCAGGAGTTGGGTGTATAATAGATTAAGAAAGCATGTGAGTAAATAGTTTTTGGGTACTTAAAAGCTTTACAAGATCAGCTTCTTGGATTCAGGAGTGCATCTAGTCCCATTGGTGTTGGTTTGGTGAGTCCTCAGCTTGTTCTCCTGAATGAAGCTTACCTTGTTGTGTCTATTTTACATACTTCTTATCGTTTCTGTTTGACTTAAGATGTCTCTTATTACTCCCATCCGTTCCATCCTGTCGAGGCCTGAAATATCATTTTCTTATCAAGAACAGAAATAAGGATTTCTGGTCGACCATTCTTTATTTAGTTGTTACAAGTGTGGACTCTACAAAAGTTTAACATGGCATTTTCCTTTATACTGTCGGTTACTTCACATTTGAAGTGAAAGCGAGAATACCCATCTATTTCTCAAAGTTGACAAAATTGATCGACTTTCACCTCATGTACCTTCTCCACCCCTAAAATATAATATATATTTATTATCAGCAACTTTTGGAAATGTATTATTTATTGATCTGATATCATCTACGAAATGAAGAGTTATCTAAAGAAAAAAAAAGGAAGTATACAAAGAATCTTTTCCTTCTTGTAAAATAAACATCTGCCAATGAATCAATATTTTTAATGGGAATAATCTACGCATCTATCATTGGAGAAAAAAATTTGGCTTTGTTTAATCAACTGTGCTAACCAATTTTATATTCTCTACTTCTAAAAAGATATATTTTCATCTAAGTTTATCATTCTTTACTTTTTATCTTGAAAACTTATTTTTCCAGTATTTAGTTACAACTGTTTCTGACATTTGTTATTTTCAGAAGATTTTTCAGATTTTTAATTCATTTCACGTTTCTAATACTTTTTTATGTCCTATTATCTTTTTTCTACTCTTTTATAGGGCTATTTGAAATGTTCTGTTTTAAACAGCTGTCATTCTAAAGGCATCTCATCATAGGTTGATATTACTAATATTTTAAGATCATTTGTTCCATGGAACATAAGTAATTTTGTATTTTAAAAACCTTTGACTTTTTTTAGCACTTTTGTCAAAATTGGAAATAAAATTTATATCTAAGGCATGGAATACATCTAAAAAAAAATAAAAAAGTTTTTCTTGAATTTTTTTGCCAAAAAAACATTCTCTGAATAGATTGAATAAGTCAAATGCTTATAGTTATTTTTATTTTTGAGATGAGGCATCGAAATTTAGGTATTGACTTTATTATTCGGACTTTTGTCCTCAT
>JAUZSX010345944.1:0-10327 GCA_034780655.1 Idiosepius hallami
TTTTACCAATGCTCCACTGTCGCTGGCTTTAATATGTTCCTCTAATATAACGACTCTGAGTGATTACTTGGTAATTTTGATAAATCAGGGTTCAAAGGTTTAAGTTAAGAAACCGGTTGGTTATACATATGGTTGGTTTGAGTGTTGCTATTTATGTTCCCTTCGTAGCAATCAAAAATGGGGGAAAGTGACTCATCATTAAAATTAATGAACAGCAAAAATATTTCTCAATTTTCTTTTCTAACCATGTTAAATTTTACTGTCACTCTTCCTCCGGTATCTTCCTCAAATACTTCACTCTACCTTCTCAATCGGTACAATTCTGTTCCTTACCCTCTACTCTGCTATTCTGTCCCCCTTGAGGCAACGAAAGAAAGATGGGTGGGGGTTTAAAATTCAGCGATGATGGTTATGGAGTAATAGGGAAGACGAGGATTTATAGACGAGACTTTTTTTCAAATTTTTCTTTTCAAGATTTTAATTCAGATTTTTATTTATTTTATGCATCAGTATACTTTATTTTATTTGATACATTTTTCAAGAAAATTTTATTTATTATCATTATGATTGCGAAATACAGTTACTTTTTTTTACTGGAAAAGAGATTTAAGAAATAGTAAATGTATTGGCTGGGACTTGCAGCTGAGGTAATTAAGGAATCTTTTTATAAAGGAAAACTTTTAATGCTTTTTTAAAATAAATTTATTTCAATAGTCTTTCTCTCAGTTAGTTAAGGAAGCCTATTATAAAGTGGTGGAAATAAGTATAAGACACCACATAAAAATGTTAATAACTTATTAAATATGGCAAGTTTAGTCGTCAAAATTTGGGAGTAGCTTTTATGTTGCATGATTAATAAACTGTCAAAACAGTTTTTTGAGAAGTGAACAAGGAAAAAAATCATGAGTAAAAGTTTAATTTTAGGGGTGGAAATAAGTATAAGACATTTTGGAAAAAAATGTATTTAAGCCAAATTTACACACATTTTAATATCCTTTTGATTGCAGTACTTCTGTGCACATGTTACATATTCAAATTTTAGTAGTTTGGAGCTTTTTTTTAATAACTATTGCAGTTTATTTTTTTGAAAACCTCTACGTATAAAGAGGATTAAAAAATATTCTATTCTGATTTTATTTTCTAACAAACTACAGGATTTGGGGTCTCATACAACCACGACGATCTGGTTTTTATTCGTATATATAGAGATGAAACTGAATAAAGAAAAAGAGGAAACAATGAATCTTTTATGTAAATGTATATTATCAAGTCAGCTTTTATTCCTGTTTGTTTGTTTGTTAGTCTTTGTTTTACTGCGTATATATTGGGCAGCGACGGTATAGCATTGGTAAAAGCTTGGGCTCTGGAATCGTATTACGCGAGTTCAGATCCAAATCAAAACCTTTACTTTCCCCTCAGCAGCCTCAATCAGATTAGGCTCGTTAACTCGGAAGAGTAGCTCACTTAGGTGAAGGGTAATACCAAATTTAAAAATCCCGGGTAAGAGCACGTAAAAATGGCCTTGTGACAAACTTGGGTTAGAGCTTACCAAGTAAATATGATATATATATATATATATATATATATATATAAGTATGTATGTATGAGAGAGAAGAAAGAGGAAGAAGAAAATTTAAAACCATTGTCCTAATCATGACTGTTTATCACAATTTTTATGAAATTTTCTTTTGTGGTAAATGAACTGCTGCAATTAAATAATCTCTCATGGGTGTCAATAATTTAATATCAAATCCACAGTTTTTACTGGAAGTAGACAAATATATTTAAAGCCAAGAACGTGAGTGACAGAATCTTTCAAATGAAGAATCACGCACCAAAGTTAAGTTGAAATCGAATTTTTATAAACTCAAACACCACGACAAAATTTTCCAACAAATCAGCGTAAAAGGAAGAAAAGAAAGCGTTTAGTAAAACAATGTTGTCTTTGTTTTAAACAAAGAGTCACGAACAGGAAATAATGTAAGGCAAAACGATTAAGAAATGAATGGAGGAATAGATGGATGGGTTGTTCATTTCATCAGCATATTAACCCTCTTAGGTTATTTAATGCTTAAGAAGTTCTTTGGTTAAGTTTGTTCATTGCTTATTATTATTTTTTAATTTTGTTTTTTATTTATCTATTTTTCTCTTTTTTTTTTGAGATTTTTATTTAAATATTGCATTTGGATTGGTGTTAGTTGTGATGTGTGCTATAAAGGTTTATATATATCATTCTAAATAATAGAGTTGCTTAGAATTATAGTTAGAGTGCTCAATATCAGTGATAGAGCGGGTATATTAGTTAAGTGTAGACACGGAGTGGGCTGACGACCTGACGAACGCATTGCGAGAAACTGGCAGTTGTCGACACCCGTTTACTCCGTGTCTACACTTAACTATAATTATATATATATATATATATATATAAATCTAAGTAATAAGATTGCTTAAAATTATAGTTAGAATGCTCAATATCAGTGATAGAACTTTCGGCCTGATGACCACACAAGTGAAATCTGACAGTTGCTGATGGCTGTTGTCTCCGTGTCTACGCTTAAATAATATATATATATATGTGTGTGTGTGTAAGTGTATTGATTTATAGCCTTGTGTATACAATTTCTTATGTATGTATGTGTGTATAATTTCTTATGTATGCATATATGTGTATGTATGTATGTATAATTTCTTATGTATGCATATATGTGTATGTATGTATGTATGTATGTATATATGTATGTATGTATATATATATATATAGGAGAAAGAAGAAAAGTATATGAATAAGACACGCATCGAATCAATAATTTTGACATTTAATACTTTCTTTTTGGGGCAATAATATTGGGGATTAGAAATAAATAAAGCTTAGTTTATCAATCAATTTTAATTAGAAAATTTTAGCAAATAACATTTCTCTTTAGTCTTTCTGTACACGCAGACTGGCTTGCACAGGTTTATGCCCTAATATGTACACCCCATACACACAAATAAATGAAAAGAGACTCTTTTCGCTCCATATTGCCCTTTTTACCCTGTTTACCGTCGGCTACACTTGAACACACGTGCGGCTGGAAACACTTAAGAATAATGACTCCTGTTGCTATGCCTACACCGGATTATAAAATCTACCACATCTGAACCACCTGTTAGCTATAAAAAAAGCGCAGGTGATTCACCAAAATCACTTGGTCAGTCGGTGAAGCAAGGAACAAGAAAGGAAAGAACGCAAAGAGAGCGGAGGGTTGGGGTTAATTAAATCTATTTTCGCTAGTTTCAAATCGAACCAATGCTTGTTAGAGAGCTTTTTGTTTTTCTTTTAATGGTGTCATAGAAACACTCGATGTATTAGAGCAGTGGTCCCCAAACTGTTGTCTACGGACCAGCGCCGGTCCGTGAGGGTTTTTCCTTGACGGTCCGCCGTGTGACACTTTTTAAATTACTCTTTTGTTGCACGAAATTGATAACTTTAACTGATAAGTGTGTTAACAAAATGTCTTGTTTCTAAATATTTTCCTAAAATATAATCAAAATAAAGCCATAAATATGCTTAAATATGCATCAAATTAAGTGTATCCCTGCAAAATTTCCTGAGGCTCTTGAGCAGCCCCCAGACCCTCGGCCGTTACCGGTCTGCTTACTTTGCTCCACTCGCACCCTAATCTACCACTGGGCCTTCATATAAGTTAGAACCCATTTACTAGGCCCCAGTATATTAAAGTTTTGGAACCACTTTATTAGAGTGTATGTAGTCGAGTCATGTTGGCAAAACCGGTTGCTAAAGTTAAGCATTGTCAAGCCTGGTCAGATGGGTGCCCATTTATGAATGCCATGTACCGTATATTGCGTCGCAACATGTAAATACCTAGGTTCATGTCTGGGTCTGCAGTTAAACCACTAGGATAGATGTACACTTAGTCTTCATTAAGACAGACATCTAGTAGCGGGAAAAATATGCAGTTAAATCTTAACGTCTCTTGTTTATGTAGTCCGTGGCAAACCTTTTACCGATTGCGTGTTCGAAAAAGTGTGGATAGTGCTACACATGCATTCACTTCTTTAAAAAGATACGGTAGTCTGACGACCATATGGTTTAAAGATCCACATAAGTCGAAATCAACGGAAGAGCCCATCATATGTGACACATAAGATTTTCATTTAACGCTCCCTTAACGCTCGACTAAACTTGAATGAAATTGAAACACCAAAAGCAAATAATGTGGTCCTGGTAAATTTCAGCATAATCATGGTTATTATTACTAAGGGGGATATTCTCTGCATTATATCTTGCGGAATTTTTTCATCACTTTCATTATTTCATCACGTTTTTTTTTTTTGGGGGGGGGTAATCTACTTAGGAGAATGAACAGGCAGTTTACATTTGAAATTGAAATACGAAAGTTCAAATTCCAGCCATTCCATTTACGTTCATATTTGGATTAATATAGTTCAAAACGAGAGAATCAATATCAAATTGAACAACAATCTTCAAAATAGATTAATCAACACCAAATTGAAAACCATTTGTTTGATTATTTCCCAATTTGAAGTTGTTTTTCGTTTTAAAGTTGCTTAATCTAATTTAAAGTTGATTTATGTTTTTACTTGCAAATAAGTATATTTTGAAGTTAATTATAATCATTTTGAACTTGAAATCTTATTGTTTAGGAGAACTATGAAGAGCATATGAATAAACCAACAAAATATGGATTTCTTAATAAAAGTTTGAGAGTCTTCTGAGCCATTCACTGACGCATAATCAATCAATCCATGCTTTTAAATAAAAAAAATTATACGATTGATGCCTTCTTTATCAATAGATTTATTAATCACAAAGAATTTAATATAAACGTTATTTTCATAACTAGCTACTTAGCTAGACTTGCAAACGCTTTATAAACAACACACACAGAAACATATATATGCCTTTATGCAGGGGTTTACAGGGTCATCGGTCAATCAGGCCATGTCCGAAGGTCTGGTACTACAAACAGGCTCACCTGACAGAATATAAAATTAACAAGAATGTCCTTGTTATGCACTCTTGTACATGCACTCATATCCCGGTCATTCCGCTGTGCTTCTTCATCATAATGTGTGTCTAATTGCCCTAACTGACTGTCGGACATAGTTAGGCCAATATGGACAGATCATTTGCTGCACTATCTACACGTAGTATTTCATTATGAAAAATAGAAAAGAGGCCCATTATATTTTGTGCTGAAGAACCCATTATACCGACAGTCTGCCCCTGCATTTATATACGTATGCACCAATGAGTGCTTGGAAGTAGAATAAGTTCAAATGAATATACCAGTAAGTTAAATAGAAACTTCAGCCATGATCAGATACCTTCAATAAGACTTTTTTCTTTTGTATTGACGTTTGAAATCATCATCTTATGAGAGGGCTAACCAGTTTTTAAGATTTTACGTCAAGATTTCATTTTTAAAATCAATCATCTGTGACAATCAGGCTAAAGTAGGATGTATTCCAAATACTGCTGTAGCTAATTATTCAAACCTTAAGAAATTCATATATTTACTTGGTGAGCACCAACCCAAGTTTAGTACAAGGATATTTTTACGGGCTCTTACCCGGGCTTTTTGCATTCGGTGTTACACTTAAACCTAGATGAGCTGCTCTACTGCGTTAACGAGTTCCATCTGCCCAAGACAGCTAAAAGTGAATGCAATTGTTTTGACTGGGATTTGCTCCAGTTTTGCTGCCCAAATTCATATATGTATTTATGTAACACAAACTAATTAAAAAATAAGAGAATACTTCGGATAATTTCTATTCTAGCTACTTGTCTTTGGAGGAGGGTGTATTAAAGGTAAAAACTCGTATCTTCCTTTAAATTTTGTAAACACTCCACAGGCAGAGAATGTTGTCCACGAAGTTATTTCCTTTGAAAAAAAAAACTGTTCTAACAGCAAAATCAACAATTCATTCGTTCGTTACTTCTTTCTCTAGAATAGAAATAAAGCATCTAGTCGGTACTATTCTTTTACTTTATCAAACCATCTTATCTTTCATTGTTCAGACACACCTCCTTTGTCCCGCGCCCGAATGTCTATCTTTAGGAACGCCGAAACTTTACCACATTTCCCCGCAGCCAAATCGTTTAAGAGATTAGGAGCGGCCATATTAAACAAAGGGGAGTGATTCTTACCAGTTATTCGCTAAATTTGATTTGCAAATATCAAACTGACAATCAAGATATTAAAAAAAGGAAAGTTTTATTTTATATTATTTTCTGTTTTAATATATTCTTTAGAGTCACGAGAAGACATATTTTTGTCCCTGGAAAACTAATCAATTATTGATCTGATAATTTATATTTTGACCAGCAAGGATAAAAACGGATCTAATCTTATCTCAACACTTTTTTTTACATCACACGCAAATGTAAAACTTTAGGTCTCAGTTATAAGCAAAAAAACAGTTATTAAATTCATTTCCGAATTCTTTTCGGGGTAGTATCTACCATGTATGTGTGTACACACAGTTTACAGTGAAAATGATATTATTTATTTGTTAGAAAAATCTTCGTCTACTTTTTCCATGTTGTATTTGACATTTGTTGCGAGGTTGAAAACTTTTTTTAAAACCTGTTTGAGCGTTCTTAAATCTGAATATTTTATTTTAAACATACGCAAAATTCAACACTAAATACAGTACTCACATATAACACATGGTTTTTCTAAAAGCTAAAAAAGGGTGTGTGTATAGAAATATTCAGTCACAAATAAAGACAACTATAAATCTATACAGGCAAACTTTTCAATGTATTGTCTTTTTATTATCCAAACATATAAAACAAACATTTTCAAAATATGACTGTTGATGCTGTAACTGTTTAAAATTACATCTTGACTGTCCAGCCCTGACTAATCAAGTACTTCTCCGTATTCAACCAGTCGGAAACGTCCAGAAAAGTCATAACTGAATACCAACACACACACACACACAAGAAAGTATAGAACGTGTATGTAACGACAATAATAACGCTATGCAAAATAAGGACAACTGATTTTCTTCCAGTGAAAGTCAATTATCCATTTACTTCCTATGTTGTTTTTATTTCCCAAATATATCGATATTTCTGGGACCAGCGCCAATCATGAACAGTTTGTGTGCTGGGCACAGCAACAATTATGAAGGTTTGGGGCTGCTTAATGTCCGATCTATTCATATTCTTCGGAACTAATTTCTACACTTTAATAGATTTATTTATAATAACGTTTTTTTTTACCTCTTTTGTATTTTAATTCTTCTTATGGGAGAAAAATTGAAATAATTTTGTTTGGGGAAACACACCTCAGAATGAACTCTTCCAATCACTATAAATGGGATCTCACTCGTCATCCAGTGAGAGAGAGAGGGGGGATTTTAGCATAGCAGCCAGGAGCCCCTATGCAGCCAGGCCGTTTGCCACTATATATGTATCTTTTGTTAATATATTTGTTAACCCTTAATAATGTCGTCTTGTTTCTTATATTTAATAACTTAACTGTATACAAGACCATACCCGACCAAAACAAATATCTACAGTTGTTCCGTTCAAGTTATTTGAGCTTTTTTAATGCACAGTCTAATATGAAATATTTTCCACTAATTTTCCTATTGAAGGACAACTTACGTGTTTGCTTATGTGATCAGAAGGTTCTTGCTGGTGTGTGTTTTAAAAATCTGATTTAAGTTTTAGTCTCTTCTAAAATATTTTCCACTGATTTTTCTATTGAAGGACGACCTTATTTTTTGCCTATGTGATCAGAAGGTTGTAACTGATGGGGGGATTGAGATTTCAAGTTTTGTTCAATTTCCAAAGGTTCTACGGCTCTTTTGCAGAATAAGCAAATGGAGAAATTGGCCGGAATATTTTTTTGGTTGGAAACCTGTTATAAGACAGCACCGGTTATAAGACAGCAATATGATTGGCTAGGCTTTGGGGTTAGGCATAGGGTTTAGGGTTGAGTTTAAGGTTTCGAGTTAGGCTTTAGAGGTCGATATTTTATTAGTCAATCAAATCACTGTCTTATAACCGGTGCTGACTTATAACTCGTTCCTGATCAAAAACATATTCCGGACAATTTCTCCATTTGCTTGTTTTGCAAAAGCACCGGTTCCACTAGTTAAATATATACATATACAGATAAAGTGATAAAAGATATTAGAACAGATATTAAAAGTATAAAAGATATTAGAACGGGGAGTAATGTAGAATAATAGAAAGTTGTTGCAAAACTGATTCAAACTAAGTATAAAAAAGTGATTAGAAAGTAAAAGGAAGGGACAAAAGTAATTGTAAGATACCGTTATATACTAAGAAAAAAAGAAAGACAATATCGAGAGAACGAGGAAAATAAGAGACGTGAAATGGAAGAAAAGAAATCAAGAACGAATAATAGTTTAGCTTTATGTAGGCCTCCATTAATTTTGTTTTGTCTTTTCAATTCCTTGTTTGCTTTTCGCTATTAATTTTTATGACATTTCTGATTTGCCTTTTGTTTCTTGACTTGTCTATTGCATTCTCATCAATCCTAGATTTTCCCGCCATTCATTCATTTTCCCGCCACTTTCATTTCACTGATTGTTCGTTGTTTAATGCTTTTCACAGAATTGATTGATATTGCCAAGCTTTCAGCCGAGACATCCATTACACAAGGTTGAAATAAGTCACCCCATCTTTCCTTTTTTTCCCTATTATACTATAAAAAATATACAAAAATAAAACATTGAAAATATAACAACTCAACAACTTTGCTAGAATTTATGTGATATATGTAGATTTATGATAAATGTAAACGACTATAGGAGACAGCTACGTTAAAAATATATTAATGTATAGCTAAGAATTTAGGAATATTTCTATTATTCGTTTAAAGAATATATAAAAATATATCTGCTAAAATTAAACTTGAATCATATTATTCATATATTAAATTTTTTCTGATATCAGAACAGCAGTAATACTCAAACAATAAAAATTACACTTTCGAAGCAAAAAATGGATATCATCGAAGGTCGGTGACACTGTGTTACGCTAATATATATGCTCTATCACTGATATTAAGCACTCTAACTATAAATATAAGCAATCTCACTTCACAGATTAATATGGATTATATATATATATATATATATATATATATGTGTGTGTGAGATATATAGATAGACAGACAGATAGATATTACCTTCTTGATATCTGTATATACATTTATTTGATTTTGACAAAATACGTTACATAATTTAAATAAAATTCCGATTGATATAAAGTGAATAAACAGTATTTAATTATAGATTCTCGCCAATAAATAACGTAGTACATTCCATTATGATCTACTTCATTCTCATTAACCTTTTGGACCCAATGAGGCTGATATATCGGCCCTGAAAACATAAAGCCAAAAAAGACACTAATATTTTGGCTTAAATATGTTCCTCTAATATAACGCTTCTGGGTGACTACTTGGTAATTTTGATAAGTCGAGGTTCAAAAGATTAAGTAAGGTCAATTCTTAAGGTTCCACTGGTGAATTCCAATAAGTATTTTATAGATTGACGTGGAATCTAATAAATTATTTATTAACGATAACTAATGAATAAAATATGGTCTATTTCCTTAATAGCATTTTTTTCTTTATTGAAACAATTTTTTGAGCATAATATTTTAGATTTTATTTAAGCATAATATTTTAGATATTTTCTTAACATTTTTCTACAATGTACATAGATGTAGATATAAATTTTATTTACTTTTCTTTGCATGCTTATCAACAATATTAAAATTCAATTGAATGATTAAATTTTAGGAATAAACAATTTAAATTATGGAATAATCTGGTAAGTTCTACTATACCGAGTATTCATTGAAGCATATAGATTATATTTTGAAAAAAAAATTACACCAAAATGTAGTCTTTCAGTTGAAGTAGAGTTTTAATAAGTTTATTATGTATAGGAGTATATAAATACATTCTCAAATTATTTTTTGCATTGTATTAGTTTTAAAATTAAGTCATCCTTAAATAAATGTCCCACTTTAAACATTAGCAAAAATGTTGGAAAATATTCCTGTTGAATTTCTATATTTCTGTTTCTTTTCATAAATTGTTTAATATTTTCTATGGTATTTTTTATTCATATATAAAAATTATTATAGCGATAAATTACCTATCCATCTATCTCTGCATATGTGTGTTTATTTATAAGTATTTATAAAAACATGATTATATTTACTTGTTCGAGCACCAACCAAAGTTTAGCACGCACACACACACACACACACACACACACACACACACACACACACACACACACA
>JAUZSX010345955.1:0-10326 GCA_034780655.1 Idiosepius hallami
TATATATATATATATATATCCAAAACCCTTTATAGTAAAAAAGCTCCCCTTATAAAAACCATATATTAATATTCAAATAACGCACTAAAATATATTTTCCTAAACTTCGGCCGTGAATGAATGAAAAAAATAAAAAAGCCAACTGTAATTGATGAAACAATAACCTTTTCTTCAACGAGTTAAACATTAAACTAAAAATTGTTAGTTAAGTAAAATTAATGGGAAGTAAGTTTATCATCTTAAATTCAAATATTTAAATTAGTTTATGTTCCGTATTTAATAAAATTAGTTTCGTATTTTTAAACAATTTGCCCAACTGAGAGGACTAGCGTACCTGTTTCTTAAAAATTGGATTTTACTAATAATAATCATGAAAAGGTAATAATTTCAACATAATGATTAATAGTTTATTAATGATTGAAATAACAATTTTGAACAATTTACTATTATTTGTTGAAGTCAGTTTTTTTTAAAATAATTTTTTCTTGAAAATTTACAAATTATGTCAACCAAAATATTGTCGCCAAAATGTTAATTTAGTATTTCCAAAATTCTGGTTTGCGTGCCCTGTTTTTTTTTGGGGGGGTGGTCTAAATACATCCTTTTTGGGGGCTATTTAACATTTCTGTCCAAAATATGATTATGTATGTACTTTTTTTTTTAATGCTGCATTCACTGTGCACCCATGGGAGGCATGCATACTTCTCTTGTTTAATTTAAAACAACAACATTTAAACTGATACAATTTAAAACAATTTTTTTTCTTTTTATTTCAACAGAATTTTTAAATAAATTTATTATAACAATTAAAACTAAAAAACGTAAATTTTTACTTTTGATCTGAATTTACCAGCAGACCCCCCAAAATTATTGTTTTAATATTATTAATTTTTAACATATTGTTGTTCTTAACTATAAGGGTAAATGATGACTATTGGAATTATTTTTTTAAATCAGATTTTAATGTTATGTTACAAATTAAATTAATGAATTGAATTTTTAATTTCAGTGTTTATGAAATGGATGATAATCCTGGTATGGATTCGATCACTAGTCGAATCCAACATTTGGATTGTCTGTTGAGTGGGAATGCTACAGATACAAATATAAAATCAACATTAATTCATAACCAAGGTCTTTTGGACTGCTTGATGGTTTTATTTACAGAATGTCAAGCTCAAAATCTTATGAAAAATAGTTATGTCTACGATTTTGTCAAGAAATGTAAGTTCCTTATTTTTATTTTTATTTTCCTAGATGAGTTTTTCAAATGATCTAAGACATGTCTGGAAATTGTGGCGCAAGACTTACGCATTGGTTTGATTTCTTTTTTTTAAATTTTTTTGCCTAATACTTTCACTTAAAATGAAAGGATTAAACAAAAGAAAATCGACTACAGACACATGAATTTTGCACCATTTGGTATAAGAAAAATGTAAAATCAACTCTGACATTATATAACAATAACAAATGATTGAAAAAAAATACAGATAATATTGAATTAAGCAGAAAATAAACTATTATCAAGGTATATAAATGTTAATTAGCATACAAAGTCTTACAAGTATTTTTTTAATTTCGTGCGGCATATGAACAAATTTAAAAAAAAAAATCTAAAAAAAAAACAAGACAAAACAGCATTTTAAAGTAACTGGCATATTGTTCAAATATTTAAATTTTTAGTTAGTTAAAGTTAGGAAATTTATTTTAAAACTGGTAATAAGATTGACGGAATATATGTGAGAAACTAAAAGAAAATTAAAATATCAAAGGCAGGTACAAATCAACAAAAGAAACTTTATAATTCTTCAACATTAAGCTAAACATTTAGTTAAAAACGGGGATTTGTACAAATATAGTTTCTATTTAATATTATTGTTAAATGAAATAACACCAGGTTCAAGATTTTTTCTCAATTTTTAATTATACATCTTAGGTAATAGTTTTGAATCTAATTTACATAAATGTATGTCACCCCCACCAGTCCAGTCGGTTGAGGATAATCATCGACCTCGGAACCCTTCCACTCCAATTACGGCAGTCTGATAACAACCCGACTCTTGCAGTTTTCAGTTCACTATCCTCGTCCTTCCAGTGATCACTGCCGTTGATAATTCTTAGCCGTCTAAAGTTGCTGGTATGGGACAGTGACAGAATTATCAGTTGGTCCTCTAAATGTATACTCCGGACCTGTTGTTGTGTACCCTCCTAACGACGAACATCCACGATAAGAGAGCCGTAGATTTTAGTGTGGTGAAAAGCAAAATAACACAATTCAACACACAAATAAACAATGAATCTATGTTTATTGTCCATGAGCTCTGGCTCAATGTTACTTTGAAATGTCAGGTGAAACAGTGTTGCAATTTTCCATGTTAATTTTTAGACTACCTGAGCATCGTTCTGGAAAGGATAGCACATAAATTTAATGATTGGCTTCAGTAAAGCAAAATCTTTAAAGAGTTTGTCAATAATTGGTACGCCATTTGTAGTGATAGCAGGGCTCTATGTTGCGATTAAAACACTTGCATTTTGCTGAGCTTGAAAAAATAACTGCTAAGGGGTCAAAATTCAAGCGTTTTACTGTTTCTATCTGTGTGAAACTACTCATCCAATGTTTGGTATTCTGACAAAGGGAAAGCTTTTTAATCAGAATTGCCAAAAATTTGGTAGCCGAGAGGTCAAATTTTATAAAATTTGTCCGTTGTAGCTTTTGGCAAACTATTCTGTCAATATTGGGTCTAAACACTTTAAATTCGACATTATAGGTATTCAAACACAGATCAAGCTTAGGTTTTCAGTCCAAAATTTATCTGTGAAATTTTCATGCAGGTTAAAATTAGCGTCCCTACTTTGACCCCTAGCTTTGGGGCCCCCTTGAAGTGTTTCGGAAAAAAGAGTTGACGAAAACCCGCTTCTAACCGGTGCCCACCGGTGTGTCGAATTTGACCGTGATATCATAAGAGGTGCACGATTGCATAAAACACACACACACACAACAACATCTTGAGTTTTATAGTTAAGATTTAGACTGAATTTGACTGTTTAAATTAACTACCTATCTTACTCAACTAATTTTATCCTTAAAATTGTTACACTTCTTATTTTCTTTAAACAATGAGTTCAATGTTTGCTCAGTTTTTGTTTTTTTTATTTAACATTACCATTTCAACTTAAAATAAATAGCTTGTTTTAAAATACAAATTTTTTTTAAAAAAATACTTTATTTTGAGTATTTATTTAAAAATAAAATTAAAAATAGAAAAATCTACAATTTATTTTTTTCTGGTCCCACTTGTTCGAGAAAAATGAGTGAAGATTGGTTTTCTAGATATTTCCTTTGGAAGAATGTGAAATTTTAGATAAAAATTTAAAAAGATTGAAATTAAAGAATATTTTAGACTTTTTTTATAGTGATTTCAAAACATAAAAATTCTAATGCATTTTATTATGTAAAAAATAGCTTTGATGGCTTTCATGATCAAGTTATAGATATTATTAAAGGCTTGGTAAATAATCTGAATGATAATTTCTCATTTCCTAAAATTATAAATAAATAATATACCGTTTTTCTGACTTCAAGTATTGAAAATTTTCATTTTTTTTTTTCTCGCTAGATGAAAAGACTGTTCGAGAAATTAAGAAACTGCGAATAAAAGTTTCTGATTTTGAAGTCAAAGAAATAATTGGTCGGGGCTTTTTTGGTGAAGTTCGATTGGTACGAGAGATTGCCACTGGTACGATTCATGCAATGAAGGTTTTGGAAAAAAGCAAAACTCTTTCTCAATCTGATGTAAGTAATAAATTATTTTATTCTATTTTTCTGAAGTCACTTTGTGCATTTTTGGTGTCAGGGAAATTCACTTGATTCTATGTTACTTTGTCTTTACCATTGAAAGATTGCAATGCCAGATTGCAAACTTTTTCATAGGAGAATTGCATTTTGATAAGAAACAATAGTAAAAGGTTAAAAAAATAAAAGGGATGGTTGCTTTTTGGATTTTATTTTGACTATATACTGAATTAGAATAGGTAAAATTAAGTTTAGATTGATGTTGACTTCCAGATTTAAGAATGAACTACATTATTAAAAGCCCTATAGAGTGCTTATATTTAATTATATGCACCAATAATAACGATTTTTAAAAAAAGTTGTTTTTTATTTGAATTTTTATTCTAGGTTTCTTTTTTTACTGAAGAAAAGGAAATTATGGCTAATGCTGATAGTTGCTGGATTACCAAATTGCATTATGCTTTCCAGGATTCAACAAATCTTTATTTTGTCATGGAATTTTATCCTGGAGGAGATTTACTTTCACTTTTATCAAGGTAAGTGTTATATGTATAATAAATAATATTAACTGCATTGTTTTAGGGACTTCCTGTAATGGCGTATACATGTCAATAAAACATACTTGTGTTCTTCTTATCTCATCTCTTTGATTTACCTTTTCACCTTGCCATCACTGCTTCTACTCATGTCCACATAATCAATAAAGATTACTTACTACGGTAAGGTACCTCATTTTATTCCTTTATTAATGATAACACAATTATCATTAATTGTTCAACACGGGGTGAACAATATAACAGTAAGAAAAAGTAATTTTAGTATCTGTAATAAGTTAGTCTACTTTACACTCTCAAAGAAGTTGGGCAGGCCTGGAAACTTAGTAGCTGGCTTTAAGATAATGGATTTAATGGATTTTTAAATTATTTGAATACAAATATCTTTTTTTCAATAGATAAATCTTAAAATTTAATAGCATAAATAACATTTCTAAAAGCTAACATACTTTAAGATTATTGCGATTGCAGTGACATTTGATAAGATTAATTGCAATTTTTATTCTATGTTGCTATTATTTCATTATATTGATCTTTCTTGTTTTTAGTTTTTTATAAGATCTTAAATTTAGAATTTTTTTTGTACTTTTGTAGATTTAATGATGTTTTTGAAGAGGAAATGGCCCAGTTTTATCTAGCAGAAATGATATTGGCTATAAATACAGTGCATTCTTTAGGTTACATTCACAGGTTTGGAAAATTCTTTTGTTTTTGTATTTAATGACTTTTCATCTCTTATGTAAAAAAAATAGATTTAAAAGTTTTCTCAGTTTTTTAAAGGAAATTTATTTTTTGAAAAATTCTAGAAATAACATTTTGTATATTATGAATTGGAAAAAATGTTTATTTGTAAAGAAAGGCAATGTGATCATTAATTTAAGAAGTTTAAACTATCAAGAAGAAATCCTTAAAGTTAAGTTATCTCGTAAAATTTGTTTGTTTTAAGTTAAATGGCGGTAACATTAAATAAATTTAATGAATATTTCTATCCTCATTAATCACCTTTTGTGAAAAGAGGATTTTTTGACAACCAAGATGAAAAAAAATCAACTTTGTTTAAAATCATTCAATAAGTAAATAAAATATTGTACTTTTTAATTTGGAAAATTTGTCAATTTATTCAATATTTAACTATAACAGGAAACTGTTAATTTGGATGTATTTTTGGCTTTATAGTTTAATCTTTTTTCCTTTTTGTATGACCAAATCACATGCTTAACTATCTTTCTATAATATAAATGTTTTGGTTTTTAAGAGACATAAAACCTGAAAATGTCCTTTTGGAAAGATCTGGTCATATAAGATTGGCTGATTTTGGATCCGCTGCTAAAATGTCTTCCAGGAGCTATGTAAGAAAATCATTTTTGTATTTTTATTTTTTAATCATTCTTAAAAATAAATTATTTTATTAATCAAATAATTTTATGTAATATTATTTGTTTAGTTAAAAAAAATCTGTCTTGAATTTATATTAATGTGTGATTTAAAAAAATGATTATAGTTTTATCTATGTTCATTTAAATGTTGAAAAGTATGACATTATCTATTCATATGCTTCTAGAACCCCCCCTTTTTTTTGTTAGGTGTCCTCTCATATTCCGGTTGGAACACCAGACTATGTGGCTCCTGAACTCCTCCTAATGAAATCAACAGAATCAACTCAATGTTATGGTGTAGAGGTTGATTGGTGGTCTTATGGGATTTGTGCCTATGAAATGCTTTATGGGAACACACCATTTACAGGACAAGATAATTCTAAATCAGGAACTTACAACAAAATCATGAACTACAAGGTAATGGTTACAGATGTAAATTCATAGAGAGTTTTGTTGGGAATAGTCTGTTAAAAAAAACAACCTATATTGGTTTTATCAGATCACATTTTATGATTTTAGCCTAAGATAGTAAAAATGAATATTTTTAAGTAAATAAGCTAGTTTCTTCCTTTTTCAGGTTTAATTCTTTTTGGTAAAACGTTTTGTACAATTTTTTTCTGAGTTTCAGAAATCCTTTATCGAGAGAATAAATAATCTTTCTCTTTAATAAAGATATTTAGACTTTTACTCTCATTTTTGTTTTTGTCTTTAGAATATTTTGGTCAATGTGTCCTTCAGCTTTCTATAGGTATTACTCAAAATTCAGAAACTTCAAATAATACCTGAGAAATTCAGAGTGGCACATTGGCTGAAATGTTTTGAAGATAAATTCAGACAGTTACTCTTTTACTCAAAGATTGAAAAGTGTACAAAATTGTACTTTTAAGCAAAAGTTTTACGTTTTTAGCTATTGTCATTATTCAGCATTTTCTATGCTTTTAAGTTGTAAATTTAAGTCACTAATTAAAAAATAAAACTTTCTAAACCAAGCTAAAAAAAAATTAAACAATCAAAAAGTTCCTTTGGTAACTCACTTGCCTTTGTTGATTGCCATGCTCACAAAAGCAGGACACTCAGATTAGAAATGGATTATTGCAATTAGAAATAATTAATTGCATAGTATTCAATTATAAGCAAAAGATAGTTAATGCATGTTAATTATTACAAAAAGCCTAAAGAATCTCTTGAGTATGTCTCAAGCTAGGTACTATTTACATTAAAGTATATGTCAATAAATTATCGCAACTTCTTTCAAAATTAAAGAATTTTACAAAGCAACCTCCAAAATTATTTGAAAACAGGCTTAAGCTTGACAGCTTAGCTTTTATTTAATAAATTGCTTTTTAAAGACTATTGATTTGTTTGACACCTTATTTTTCTTTACCTCTTTTCTAAGAATTATAAGTCACTAGCAGATTAACCCGGCGTTGCCTGGGTTTCTATAAACAATGTTTGATTATAAAGTGATCTTCTTGTTCATCATGAAAAACTAACAAAATCTAGTGTCAGTGGTAAGCGACGATGAATTTGACTTTTGTGATAAAACTTTAACAATTAAATAATTTTATGTAAATGAATATTTTTTTGAATTGTAAAATAAACCAATATGTATATTGAATAATCAGATATATATTTTATGAAAAATATTTTTCGACAGTTTTAATTTTTTTTTTTCAATAGATTCATTTTTTCAATAACAGTTTTTAAAGCAGTTTTATTAATATTTTTATAATTATCATTTTTTGTTTTATTTTTATCGTTTTCTTTATTTTTTATTTTATTAGCATTTTTATTTACATTTCATTTTATTTCAGGTTCAGGGTTAAAGTTATTGTTTATTCAGTTTGAAATTTATTAAATATATGATTATAATATATGACAATGGGTTTTAATTGATATTTTATTTATTATTATTAATTATAATTACATGAGGAAAAACGTTAAGAGTCATGCAATATAAATTATTTTTTAATTATCAATTGACATAAGCCATTTAATAATAGAATAAAATTCATCTGGGGTGTATTTTTGCAAAAATTAATTTTCAATTGAAACATATTGTTAGTTTTGTTTTACGGTATATTAACCTTTTGGCATTACCAAGATCAATCATTTTATGATAATCTTTCCACACTTAATTTTTTGAATAAGACAATATGCACTATTTAATCCTTAGTTTGAGGGAATCTAGGGATTCACACTTTTCCCAAGAGACCAATAATAAAGGAAAATTGAACGACTTGGATTCCATATCCCATATTACAATTCAAAAGTCAAGTCCATCTCAAAAGTCCTGTCTCAAGTGGACTTCTCCAGTTTGTTAGGTTTATCATAATAGTCATTAATGTTAGAGATTAATAAAAAAAAAAATGATTTTTATGGAAAAGGTTTATCTGTTTAATTGTTTACTTATCTTGAAATATATAAAGTTGAAAATATCTGTGTGTGTGTGTGTGTGTGTGTGTGTGTGTACGTACATTTTAATATCAATTTTTGGTCTACAGAATCGAGATTTCACAAATAGAATATAGAGGTTAGGGAAAATCATTTGAAAATATTTTGGGCGAAATTTGGCTAAAAAAGAACCCTACCAAACTCCTACCAACAAATATTTTATATCCCCTTTTTTTTTTCTAGAAATACCTGAAATTTTCCTACAAGAATATTTCTGAAGAGTCTGTAGATTTATTAAAGAATTTGTTGACTGAATCAAAATGCCGCCTTGATTACCAAAGTTTGTTGATTCACCCATTTTTCAAGAATATTTCTTGGAAAGATATCAGAAAAAGTAAGTATTGCTCAAAAACATAACTTTGTATGTATGATCATACAGTGGAAGGGTGCACACAAGTTATTAACTTCTCAATGTGTTTTATTTGTTGTTATTAGATGGCCTACTTTTTTTTTGTGACTAGTTCAAAGGGGAGGGGCATAAAAATGGAAAAATTTATATAAGATAATAATTTTTAAAGAACATATTATATTGCTGAAATTTTCAACATCATCCTATTTTGGTTAAAAGTTATTTTATCAAATCCGTTTTGTAGGAGACTTGTTTTGATTAACTGTGAATAACAAAGTTTTAACAACCTGATTTCAGAATGATGTGCAGTTTATTATTAATGTGTGCTTTTCTACATAGCCTCATGATAATTTTTAGAAAACTCTGAAGAAGACTTACCTGCCTTTTGGAAAATTTTTTTAACTTTAATTACATCTCTTTAAACAATGGCGCATATTTTTGCAGATTCTCATGTGTAATAACTGTTTTACTCATATATCACTTTTCTAAATTAGTTCTGTTGAAACTAAATCAAGGTTAAATTCAGTTACCAATAATGTAACCTGATCATTTCTACTTTAATTAGTACCTTGCTATATATGCACATAGTGAAAAGGGCTGATACACCAATCAAAGAAAATAGATAACAGCAATTCTTTAAATTTCATATTCAGACAAAATTGGTCCCCCGATTTATCGGAGAGGGACCATTGTTTTCAGTGGCGTGAGTCTGTCCGTCCGTGCGTGCGTCCAGAAGATTGCCGGAAAACCATCCATTACTTTTTTTAAAAATTTTGCCACAAGTTGTATTCTTATATTTAGTTGTGCATAGTAAATAAAATTTTATCACGAAAATTCTCGTTGTGACCCCAGGGGTCTTAGATTTTTCTGAAACTTGGCCAAAATGCATATGCAATTGTGCCAAATGTAAATTCAGTATTTCTGAATGTGGCAAAATTCTGGTTTGCGTACCTCTGGGTTTTTAGGGGGCTATTGCCTACTCATTTTGGCCAAGTTTCAGAAAAATCTAATTGATGGATAAAAAAATTGGGCAATAAGTGTTATTTTGGGCTGTTTTGACCATTTACCGCGCCAGGGGACACAACAAGAATTTTCGTGATAAATTTTTTTTTTACTATGCACAACTAGATATAGAAATACAACTTGGGGCAAAATCTAAGAAAAAAGTAATAGACAGTTTTCTAGCAATCTTCTGGACGCACGCACGGACTCACGCCACTGAAAACAATGGTCCGTCCCTCTGCAGTAAATTGGGGGACCAATTAAAAAAAAGTGATAATTAAATAGTGTTTTCTTTTCAATGAAATGTTTTAAGAATTAAAAAAGTAAATTAAAGATAATTTCTAAAATATTAAGAATTAAAATTTAAATACAGCTATAACTCGTTCGTAAGCTTATTCAAAATGTTTTCAAATTAAAAAAATTTTTTTTAGTAAATTGGGGACGACCGTTTTATTTTACATATTTTATATTTTAGTTCTTTGCAAAACACAGATTTTTAAAATAAGAGAAATCAGATTTTCTGAAGAAAAAATTACATTACCTGGGGGGAAAAAAAAAACTTTTATAAAATTAATAAAATTAATATTTTATGAATATTGATTATTTTTTTTGATTTTAATAACACAGAAACTCTTTCTGATTCTAATGAGTTACTTTAACAAAATTTCAATAAAATTGATGATGTAGATTTTATGTATTTATATTCTAAACAAATCAATAGTTACATTTATATATATATATATATATATATATATAATTTTAGTATTTGTTAAAAATAAAGAGCATTACTTGAGCATT
>JAUZSX010345966.1:0-10326 GCA_034780655.1 Idiosepius hallami
TATAAGCTTCCACAAACGGATGTTAGGTGACGTCATAACATGATTATTTTCTTAAATAAATAATTATCTATGTATATTGTGCTTTTTTCTCAACCTCGTTAATAAATTGACACAGATATTCCTTTCTTCTGCAAATAATTTCGCTAATACGGCTTTAAATACTTTTATTTTCTGACTGGAGTGGTTGAATAGTATTGGGAACACTTTCTCAAAGTTTCATGGATTTTTATTCACTCGTTCTTTAAATTTTTAAGAGAATGTAAATTCGTTAATAATTTAATATGTAGTTGTGGCGGTCAACGTGGCTCAGTGGATAGACAATAGAACTTCGGGACTGTACTACGCGGGTTCGAATCCAAGTTGTTCCGTCTACGTTAACATGTCGACTAATATCCTTGGGAAAAGGTATGAAGCTCACTCTTCCCTCCAGCTATGGGTTAAATAGTGCAAGAGCTCAACAGCGGATGTGGCGGATGATGTCTGCAATGACACAACGGCACTGAAAGTGGATGAAGGCTACAACAGAGAATGGCCTCCAGTCGTCGTGGTTCTCTCCATGCCATTGGAACCAGGTCCTCCTCTGCCAAGGAACCGTGCGTGGTGGTGACTGCAGATGCAACTTGCAACAGTCTCCCCACGTTAAAGAAAGACATCACGCGCTGCTGCGTCCTCCCGAAAGGGTCCACAGAGACGGAGGACAATCATACTCGACCACGAGTGACTGCCGTATGGTGACTGCGGGTGCAACCAACAGTCTCCCCACGTTAAAAAAAGATATCACGCGCAACAGGCGTCCTCCAAAAGGGTCCACAGGGACCAAGACGGAGGACAGTCATACTCGACTACGAGTGACCGCCGATGAATGTAGTTGTAAAGACGCAATAAGCCTATAAAACGAAAGATAGAAAGATGATGTGTTTGCAACTAAACCTTTCAATAGTCGGCCATTATCGTTCTTGAAATACGAGTTTAGAATGGATAGACATGATGGCTAGACTTACATTTTAAGGATAGTCTATAGATATGTTAATGTTTTTGTGCAAATAAATAATTGTTCCAATAAGAACGGAAAAAAGGTGTGCTAATTCGGACTCGACCACATTTTTAAAAAAAAGTATAGAAAAATACATTTTTTTAGTTCAATTGATTAAAGACTAAAATAGAATATTGTTTTTTTAAGGTGGGACGATTTTGAATTGATTGCTTTTGGGGATTGGAAAAGAACGGGCGTCTTCTTCTTAACTCTTCTTCCATCGGATGTCAATTTTGTCAAAGATTCTTGCGTTGGTGTATTTAATTTATCTATCTATCTATGTATCTATCTAACTATTCGAGTCTATCTAAATATATATCTATTCCAGTCTATCTATCTCTCAATCTATCTATCTACCTATTCCAGTCGATCTACCTATCTATCTATCTATCGATTCCAGACTATCTATCTATCTATCTATCTATTCCAGACTATCTATCTATCTATCTATCTATCAATCTATATATCTATCTATCTATCTAGTTATCTATATATCTATCTTTCGATCATATCTATCTATCTTTCTAATCATATCTATCTATCTATCTATTTCTATCTATCCCGATATATCTTTTTATCTCTCTCTTTTTCTATATGTCTTTTTATCCTATCAAATCTATCCAGCTAGCTAATTAGCTAGCTATCTATTGATCAAAGTTAAATGCACAAAGGTTTTTCTTATAATAACATTAAAAAAATGAATTTCAAATTCCCTCGAGGATGTTCTCATAAATATTTCCAATGAACTACAAATCTTACGCGACTGCGTGTGTTTCTTTGAAATGAAGAAATGTCGAACCCAAGGGAAATAACCTATTCTCAAGGGGAACAACTCTACCAAGCATTGCCCTTAAGAATTCAAGGGAGACAAACCTATTTTGTTTTTAGTTTAAGGTAAAGCAATCCAACGTTTTAGAATAATCTCAACAAGATTAATGTTTCAGAATATATTTAGAATATTTGCAGGGCCGAGCTTAGGGCCCCCGCAGACCCTGCTAATGTGAGGGGCGGTATGAAAGTTCCCTAGGGGCCACAAGGCTCCTTGGCATCACAGATGTATGCAAAAAATTACCAAAATAATTGTTAAGATGAATTAGAAAATCATTAACACTATTGAAATATACATCTACCAATCCATCTTTCTTTCTCTCTATTTCTCTCGATATATATACTTGTATATATACTTGTATATATACTTGTATATATAGCCGAAGGTTCCAGAGTCTTTTGGAGGGGGGGGGCAACTTGCCTTTTTAAGGTAAAGGAGCCGCAAGACGTAATCTGCGACGGGTCCGCTAAGTGGCTAGGCACGGAACTGAAAATTTAATTTTCAGTCTTTTCGATTAGCAAATAAACAGCTTTATTGTTTGACATAATTAGATCTTCGTGTTTTTTAGGCCATTAAAAATATATCGAGATAAATAGCTGATATATTAAGGTTTAGTTTTGTGTTTCTTTAATCAACCTCACTAGTCAAGTTACGTTAGAGACACCGGTTACCGTTTGGTAACTGAAGTTAAGCAACGTCGAACCTGGTCACTAGTTAGATGGGTTACTATTTAAGAATACCAGGTACTGTACTAAGTCAAGTAACAAACTTGCACGCGGGGCCCCTGCTACTCTTTTCAAGGTAACCAATTGTTACACTACGCACACCACTGTACGATACGATATGATGATGATCAACCCCACTGAATGATGTTATCGTGTTTTGAGGTAGAAAAAAATACCTTCTGATTCTTCAACGACATTTGTGTAATTTATCATTCATTGAAACTACATTATATAATGTCGGAATATTTCCATTATTTAAATTTATTTATGCCGACGGTATTTTCAAATAATGAATAAATAAACCATGGTGCATTAAATGGTTGAAAGTATGTGGTTTCCAAAAACCACCACCATTTTGTGTATGTGTAGCTCTTGTATTAATAGTGGCGTAGCAAGGAATTGGCAGATAGGGTGGTTGAACCCAGGTGGCACATGCCAGGGAGGTGGCATTTTTAGGAGGTAAAAATAGATTATAGAAAAATAAATACCAAAAAGTCAATAAAATTCTAAAATTTAATAACCAAAATGAGTTTTTAAGGTTGTGGTATGTTCTATGTTTTATGTGCGTAATTATACTGTTCTAAAATGGATCTTTTAACTGTATCACCAATCCAATGGAAATGAATATTTTAAGTGGAATATAATTAGATCCTTGATTGTAGTTCCATGAAAATAGATATTTTCAGGACTTTTTGGAATTTTGAACGATACGGATCATCAGTGGTCAGGGAGGGGTGCAGATATGACAACCCTCCCCGGGGTGGCAAAAACTATTGTTAAGCCACTGTGTATTAACCAAAATATTATGAAGTAGAATAACATCATTTAATTTGTCAGGCTTCCTGAAAACCACAAAACTTATTTCACTTTGGTATGAAAAAGACGGTAATCATTGAAAAGTAGATAGATTTAGTACTTACCCGTTATTGAGCAAAAGATTACGTTGAAACTGTGTTTCAGCATGATCAGTCTGTGTGAGAGACTGGTTGTCTTTTTCGTCATAAATAATCCACGTTTCGACCATCGAGCCTTTACTTCCAAAGGAAACCCTGTTAATTAAATGAAACAATCATTAAGAAATTTGCTTTCAAAATCAGTGGAAATAAATGATAAGAAAATAAATGGTGATAAAAGGTATCAACAACGAAAAATTATAAGTAACTAGCTGTACCCTGCCACGCGTTGCTGTGGCTCAATTCATTTGAGCCCCCCCCCAAAAAAAAAAAAAAAATAAAAAATAAAAATAAAAATAAAATAAATGAAATAAAAATAAATAAAAGATAAAAAAAGTTTCTTTAAATATTTTTTATTATGTATAATTTGAAATTCTCGTCTTGGCAAAAATCGGAAAAATATCTTTAAAAAAGAAATTCTTAATAAGGAATTATTTTTTTTATATTTTGATTATACAGAAACTATTTCTGGTTCTAATGGGTTACTATTACAAAATTTCAATAAAATTTATAATGTAGATTGTATCTATCTAAACTCTAAATAAACCAACTGTTACATTTTTATGTATATAGATGAATTATAATAATGTCAAATATCATTCATAAACTAACCATCTTAGATTGCGTTTCCTTTTTTCACACTTCTGGTCAAGACACTGTAAGCAATAGGGCTGTGACAGTGTGACAATATGCTTTTATTGAAAACTATTTTTGTCACAGATTTGACTAATTAGTGATTTTATAATTTCTTTAAATTCCATAGTTACACTATCCCATCAATCATTACCCTTAGTAGTGCGTTGGGGAGAAAATTCTTTTTTTTTTCTTTATTGCTATTTCCGTAGCATACTCGTTTTACCAGAAAGAGTCGCTAGCCCTATACGCAACCCCCCAAAATAGAGGACCTTTTGTGGGCTTTTAAAATCAATGTTTCCTTTCACATAGATCAGATACTCTCTCAAGTTAACGAGCCCCATCTGCCTGAGGCGAGTAGAGCTAAATGCAATGGTTTTGATTGGGATTTGAACTCGCGTAATATAATTCCATAGTCTGAGCTTTTACCAATGCTCCACCTCACCGCCCGAGTTATTACTAATGCCTACAGTATAAAGAAGAAATGATAAAATGACAAAAGTGCAAAGTAACAAGTAGGACTGAGACAAAAATATTCTTTAATAAAAGCATATTGTCACAGTCCTAGTAACAAATATCACAAAATTTTACCAAGAAACGAAAAATGATAAAAAGTCAATTTTTTAGTCATACATACAAACCCTCATATTATCTTTTCCTTTCTCACACTCCTAGTCAAACAACTTTAATCGATACCACAACAAGGCACCAATAAAACAAAATCTATTATAGGTCAGTTATTATTTAGATATTATTTTACATTTTTTTTTCCTTTTCTCTGTCCTCTAACCAAAATATCTTAATATTAACTGACATGATATAACCTACCCACTTCCTAATTTCCCCTTAATTTCTCTATTGCAGAGCAGACATGTAATACCCAACCACAATAACTTTTCCACTCCTTCTTATATTCTATAAATTCTTATTTCGGAATCTTTGGGATGAGGCTTGAAGATTTGTGTTATTATTATTCGGATTGTTGTCCTCATCCTTATCATTGCTTTTTTCACAACGTTTCGAAGGGCTAATCGGCCGAAACGTTGTGAAAAAAGCAATGATAAGGATGAGGACAACAGTCCGAATAATAATAACTATAAATTCTTGTTTGTGAAAAAATGAGATTTTATAAATTCAAATCTTTATTTCTCCACAAACCCCTGGTTTTAAAAGTGGGCGGTATCACCCTCTAGGGGGAGATGTGAACTTTCAGGGGGCAATTTCAAGTAGTTGAATGGGTGAGTGTTAAAATTGTGAAGGGGCCTTAGAGCAATTACAGTAAAATGTGATATTGGTGTTGGTAGAAAGGCTGGAACTAGACGATTTAATTAAGCGTTCTGCAGGTACTGCAAATAGATATGTGTGCCTGTATAATTCTAACATATATTCTCCTAGATGAACCATCATTATGAAGTTTGTTGGAAGAGGGGGGCGCTGGCATTTTCGTCCAGCGGTGAAGGGGCCGGTGGCAAATAAAATTGAAAACTACTGCCATAAACCATTACATTAATTACTGCTCTTCATCCTCCATCTTTAACAAATAAATTATTGAAATGATATTTAAAATCTCCTCTAAGTTAATTCTAATTTAATTCATATCATTTATCAACTTCAATATTTTTAACAATGCTGTCATCTTGTCTTTTGTTTTCCTTTCTATTTAAAAAAAACAAACTATATTATTTTCTTGACGTGAGAATGTGCTCACATACAGTATTCATGGCTTATTTTAAACCATTTCCAATTAGTATTTACCATTCTCTTTCATAGATATTTCGTTTACTTCCTTATTGTTCTTCTTTTAATTATTATTATCATTATTAGTTTGTCCCTCGAATTCGAGTATGACCATTTTCCTGACTTAATTATGTATTCTTGAGTGGCTGATAAGGCCAATATTGGCTAGAAATCCCCTACCACAGGTAGGACAGAAGTGGGTAGGGGCCAAGCTAGTGTTCTTGGCCCCTTTTTCTTTTCTCATCAGTCTCTTTAACTCTGCTTGCCTGATCCTCTGTTCGTCCGCTTCGAGTGTCCCCATCGCAACAGCATGGCGCCAGGAGAGGCCAGCGTCTCTTGGGACTAATGTTCTTGTACTGCATAAATGAAGACCACATGAAAGATTCTTTTCTAGAATCGAGACCTTTTAAAATCTTATTAAATAAAACGTTCCATTCTCAAAAATTATTTAAATGTTTTTGTTTAATAATTTCATTATATCTATATACATATAAAAGTCAGATTGTTGTGTTTGATTGGGTTCTACATGTGGTTTCGAATTTCTGGTTTACGAGCAGTTTGCGTGGCTTGATCGAACAAAATGAAAACAAGAAATTGAACTGTGATCTCTATTCTTAAAAGGTCACCCTACTGACCAGGTTTGACATTGCTTAACTTTGGTGATCTGACTAGAACCGATGTCTCCAACGCGACTTGACAGTATAAATCTTTTTGAAAATATTTTTTTTTCCTTTGACAAATGTTGTTCAAATAATAAAAATAATTATAGAAAAAAAAATTAAATGTAACTTCTCTATTAAACAAAAAGAAAACCAGAAAAAAAACCCACGGGCTGTTTAAATGGAGAGCTCTTCAGAAAAAAAACTATAATAAGGATATTAAAAATGATTCAGACCACTAACATTTGCATATGTATTGTACAGTCTTTCTATTTAATAAGCTTCGTTAACTGCCTTAGTGATAAGCATAAGAAATTAATTTAGGTTAAAAAAGCATCAAAAATAAATTTAGCATAAAAACCATTGAAATGAATTTAGTGTTTGGAAATGAATTTAGTATAGTATATAATTTAGTATTAAAAAAAGCACTGAGTGTCTTCCTAGATAATTGGCTTTTCTAATTATCTTAGTGGCAAAGTGTCTGGCACAGGGCCAAACCAGGCAATACTTCTAGTATCTCTATATATTTTGCGGAGTAAAATTAACAATAATAAAGATCAAATTAACAATCCAAAAGTTACATAAGCAAGTTATCGTGTCTCATCACAAGAATTCCGAAGTAAAATTAACAACAACAAAGGTGAGGACAATTGACTGAAAATTGAATTCTTAAAGATTTCAAATTGGCTAACAATAAAGAAAATAAGGACAATAGTCCGAAAATTTGATGTACAAGTTTTGTGTCGCTCATAAGTAAAACCTCCTTATGTAAACGTTGTTTCATCCTTGCAATCTAAACTCTAAATCTTATTTTGCAATTTGTAAAAATAGCGGCCTTTTTTATTCTTAGCTTAAATTGTCTATAACGACGCTTTTGTCTTTATCTCATCGAAAAATCTTAAAAAGTTTCTTTTTTTGGTTTGACTGACAGCTGCAACAGTTAGAATATCAAAGAAAGCTATGCTAACTGCTTTCTGGCTTCATTCTACGCACTCACATTTAATGTGCAAACGAACATTTTAAGGATGAAAATACAATCTAGATCTGATACAAATTCGTCACTGATTTAAATAGATATAATTTCAACAATCTTATTTGTTAGCCACACTCAATAGTGGACTGAACCATCGATCAGTCGGACCATGTTCGAGGGCCCGGCACTTCAAAAAGGCCCACACACCTAGCAATCATATAATAATCATCAAGGCTTGTTATACAAATACGTGTACTCTGACTTAGGCCACCCCGCTTTGCCTGCACATCATAATGTGTATCTAATGGCTAAGCCAAAGTGACCATATCACCTACTGCACGGTCTTTACTCGTGGTATAACTATAAAAGAAATGAGTGGAAAGGGCCCATTGGATTTTCTACCCGAACGCCTGTAACACTTTCAGTCCATCCCTGGGTACGTTACTTTAAATAAAATGGCATCACATCAAAATCACGAGAAAGATTTTGTTTAAATTCAGAATTTATTTTAAACAACAAATAACGAGTCTAAAGTCCCATTGCTAATCCACAGTTGAATAAAAAGTTAAGTTCAAAGTTCTACGAACACTCCTTAACCCTTTAGACCCTAGGAAAAGGATATATCGGCCCTGGCGACTTAATTCAAAAGAAGACACACACACAACGATATTTCAACCTTTACCTATGGACCCTGACTTAGTAATATTACCAAGTAGTCACTCAGAGCCTTTCAAATAAAAAAATTATTAGGGTCTAAATGTCAGTGTGTCTTTTTTTGCCTTTGGTTATTGGGCCGATATATCGGCCCCTTTGGATCGAAAGGGTTAAACATGGAGGTTTATCGGCCAAAATCTTGGGAATAAAAAACGATGTATAAAAGGAGACAAATTGATATTCGGGACTTTGCTTCGTGGCCGAGCGACTCAAGCTCATGGAGAGCACAGCTCCTTGTGCAGTTGGATTAAATGTAGTATTTTTATGTACACCCGTTCTTGGCATTAAAACTACCTAAAAAGGTTGATATGCCGTTACACGTCAACAAACAAACTAATGCGATTATTATGACATTAAAAAAGGTATTTTCTTCGTCAGCAAATTGAGTGTTTGTTGAAATGAAGTTTTATTCAGTGAAGACAGTGTACTTATTTGATTCTATTTTATTTCTGTATTGGAAAAAAAAAGGAATAAAAGATAATTTAGTAGCACACATCAACCCTTTAGATCCTAAAGAACCGATATATCGGCCCTGGCGACTTAAGGCAAAAGAAGACACAAACCCAACGATATTTCAACCTCCACCTTTGGATCGTGACTTATTATATTACCAAGTAATCACTAAGAGCAGTTCTATAAAAATAACATATTAGGGTCGAAATGTCAGTGTGTCTATTTTTGCTTTTCGTTACTAAGGCCGATATATCTGCCCCTTAGGGTCGAAGGGGTTAAGTAGATTATAATGGTAAGGAATTCATTTTCTGATAGAAAAGTAATCTAAACTCTTCTTGAATAATTTGTTATTAAGATCCAGAGGAAAGCATTTTAATTTCTCCAAAATGATTTCAAAGGTCTTTATTTTTCTTTCTGTGGTCTACACTTTGGGTGGAAGAAAAAAAAAACGAGGTAAACTAATGTAAATACTCCCCTTAAAATCATACTAATTTTACCAAGGGAAGATGCTGCATATTAGTCAGAATTTACTAAAAACAACACAAGGTTTATTAAACTTTCTTTAATATCAATGAATATTATCGCAGTAAATAAAAGGCTGAATTATAATTGGTTGGGTTTTAGGGCAAGGCTAGGAAAATTTTCAGTATTCAATTTGTGGAAAAAGATTCAAAAAACGAATCAACTAATGTTAACCAAATTTTGCTTATTTACGCAAATTTATGGGAAAAAAATTCTTATGATTTTGTATACATTTTTTTTCTAAAAATACTAAGCCCCCACTCTTTTTACAGACTAAGTAAAAAGATTTTTTTTCCGGTGATAAAACCGGTAAGGGAATAGGTAATTCAATTATTTACTCTTTACTTATTTAAATAATCAATATTTGTAGCTATAGTTAAAATCAAATTATTCTGCACTTTTCGTCCCACAGAATCTTTTCGTCGAGTTAAGTACTTCGTAGTTCAACTAGAACACAAGTGTGTGTGTGTGTGTGTGTGTGTGTGTGTGTGATTGTTTTATTTTCTTCTTATCAGATCGTTGGTGTCACGTGGTCTCCATTCAGCGAAGATATTTCGAGAACACGTGACTCAGCTAAATATGGATAGAAACCAAGGAGGAACACATTCCACCTTTATCTAATTACTTCGCATAATACTTACATACCAGCATGCTATGTAAAGACTGGATTACCTTTTCTTCTCTCTAATAAACTTTATTTCGTCATCATTCTTTTTCTTTCCTTTTTTTTTCTTTCTTTGTTTTTATCAATTTTTTTTATCCTTTTTCTTCTTCGTTTTTTTTTTTCATCTATTCTCAGGGCCGTGCTTAGGCACCCTCCCCCCGCAGACCCTGAAATTGCAGGAGTCTGCAAGCTCCCTAGGGGCCGCAACGCTCTTTGACTTCACATATTGTAATACAAAAAAAAAAAAAGAATTACCAAAATAATTTATTGTTAGGATTAATTGGAAAATCATTATCAAACTTAAAATATATATCTATCAATCCATCTTTCTTTCCGCTTGTCTCTCTCGATATATATATATTTGTATATGTATGTATGATATTTACTTGGTAAGCACCCCCAAGTTTAGCACAAGGCCATTTTTACGTGCT
>JAUZSX010345977.1:0-10326 GCA_034780655.1 Idiosepius hallami
AAGTCTACTTGGCCTAGAGGGTAGGCAGTCAGACTTCGGAACCATAATGTGTGAGTTCAATTCCAAGTTCAAATCTCATTCATTTATGGGGAAGTCTACTTGGTCTAGAGGGTAAGCAGTCAGACTTCGGAACCATAATGTGTGAGTTCAATTCCAAGTTCAAATCTCATCCATTTATGGGCAAATCTCTTTGGCCTAGAGGATCGGCAGTTGGACTTCGAATCCTAGTGATTCCATTTGCATTCAACTGGACTAACACTCTTGGGAGAGGTGTGAATCCCAGCATTCCCTCCAGCTATGGGTTAAATAGTGTATATTGTGTTATTCAAAAATCATTGGGTTGACAAAAGGAACATTTCTAAAAAAAAATGATTGTTCTCGGCACTAAATGACTGACAAAGCTTGATATGTCCTAAAAAACAACCAACCAAACTATAAATGAATTAGATCTGTTGTTATTGATATATGTTTAATTTGTAAATAACACCAGAGGATGTTTTTCAATAAACTCTTTGTTTGATGAATAATGTCAATAATAGCCAATTTTTGTGTTTTTTTTTTTTTTAGTGTGTATTTTGTATACAAGGTTATCACAATGCAGGTTGGAGATAAAGGAAGAGAACAGGCTTTGTTATTACGAAACAAAACATGTATTTAGTTTTGTAGGATTAGTTTTGGCGACTATGTGCTGTAAAGTAAGTTGATTTCTTGACGCCCATCCTAGTTTAATTTGCATAGTCAGGTAGCCCTCTACTCCAAGGACCAAATATTTAATATTCTTTAGGTTTACTTGAATTTGGGAAGCTTAATGCTGAACTCAGTAGCCTTTTTAAAACTTCAAACTTAACCCATTTTTCAATCCATGAAGATACATTGACCTAATTTAAACTGGCACTGTCAATTTACGTTAAGTGCTCTTACCTACTTCCAAAAGGTATGCCGAAACATTATGAATGTAGCAATAAAGATGAGAATAAGTCTGAATCGTCTGAATATCCAGTAATAATAATAATTTCATCTCACAAATTCATACAAGAAGCAAAAAACATAAGTTAGTAAAGTCTGAAGATTTGCAGGCTGGCTTACCTTAATTTCTAAATTAATATCAAATAAAGGCATTTTGATTTTATTTGAAAATTATGATTAATTTTAATAAGTAAATAAAACAATACAAAATTTATAAACAGGAAAATCTCAAAAAATATACTTTAAAAAGTAAAACATTGTGTAAAAAAATAATCCCCATGTTTTTTGGGATTTTTTTAAACATATTCTTAACACCTAATTTTTTTTTTCAAACTAACCAGTTAAAAAATAAATTAAAATCGTTTGTTTAGAATTTGATTCTTTATTTTAAGTTTTTGTTATCAAAAATATTTCAATTTAAGGTTCAAATATAAATAACTTCCATAAGAAAAAAAGAAACTGAAGAAATGATTTTCAAAAAGTTAGCCATATTTTGGCTGGCCCAAAAGTAAAGTTTTTCTGGGGCATCCCAGAAAAATATTGATAACATCTTCCTGTCTCTCTTTCTCTCTTGCTTCAAAGGCTTCTCCCCTCACTCAGTGGCACTAGGCACCGGCACCACCCTATGGATTTAAATGGCAAAGACTAGTTTTAGTGACTTCCTTGCCTTTATTTCTCCTCGGAATGATAAAATGGCGAGAAGATAGAAGAGCTAGGAATTTTTCTACCAAGTAGATTTAATCTAAAATGGCTTTTGGTGACTAACTAGGTTCTTGGCAATCAATTCTAGCTTTTAATACTTCTTATTACTTCATCTTCATCAATATTAATTTTTATATTTGAATTGATTAATTTTTCGTGTTGTCCACAAATTATTTTTGGTTAATTTTTAACTTCAATTATAAAGTTTTAACTTCATTTTTAATGGTTAAAGATTTGGTATATAAAAAAAACAGAATTAATTTCCTTTAAATATTTCTTTTAATTTAGATTTTTTTAAAATGACGAGCTAAAAATTTTACCTGAAAAATAAAAGTTTAAAAATCTTGACATAAACTTTGGATTTGTTTAGAATTCAAATCAACAAAAAAAGCGTTTAACCTTTCAAAAATTTAAATTAATTTAAAAAGACGCGGACATGAAATAAAATCTATTGAATAATTCATTTATTTAGTTTTTAAAAATTATTTACAGAATTTTATTAAGTTTTATGAATTATTGAAAAAAACGTTTTTAAGTTTTTGTTACATAATATTGGGAAATAAATGAAATGACTAGTCATTTTTATTTATTCATTTTTAACAAATGTCTTCTTTTATTCTTAAAAAAAAAACTTTTGGTATTTTAAGCACTACAGACAAAAAGACCAGAAAGAGAGAGAACCTATTTTTTACCGTTTTCAAAAACAGTTCTTTTTTCCAACGAAACAAAACAACGGTTCTCTTTTTTTACTCAATATTCAAATTAAATCAATAACTTCGCTCACATTTAAATAATTTTCTAAAGATGAAAAAATAGTCTAAAAAAACAGATTAAATCCATCTTAAAAACTATTTTTCCGGTTTCCATAACTGTCAACAACAACAACAAAAAAAACGTTTTTTTGCTTTTCTTTTTAAAATTTTTTTTTTCAAATAATGAATCGATTTTAAAATATCTTTAGGATTGTAAACTAAAATAAAAATTTAAAAAATAAATTTAACTATTTTTTGCAATATAAACAAACAATTCTAAATCAAAACTAACAATAAATTTTCTAATTTGTATCATTTTACACAACAAGCAACAAAGCCATGTGTTAATAATGGCCTCCTCTTTTTAGTCAATAATAATGTCAATAATGATTTTCTTTTACTACTAGAAGACAACAACACTAAAAATGATTACCATACTAAGATATCGGCTGTTGAGTGTTGTTGTTGTGATACTCTGGGCATGGTTGTTAGTTAAAGTTTAGGATTCATGTTAAACATCGCATCAAAATAAATCCATTAACAGGACGAGAAACTTGTAAAAACGGAAATAGAATAGACAATAATAGCCATTATTCAAAAACTCAAGTTAAAGTAACTTTCGCGAATGCAAGTGAGTGAGTCATCCTAAAATTCACATTTTATTTTTTTTCAGTGATTAAACTTTAATGATAAATTAGTAAAATGTTTAAAAAGCGAACAAGGCACTTTTCTTGTTAAGTTTAAGGGGAAAAAATTAATAAAATAATTTTGGACAAAAATGAACAAAACAACAACGTAAAAAGTTTTTTGCCATGAAATAAACGCCAATAATTGAATTGCCATTTAATTTTTTTTTAATTAATTCCTTAAAAAAATCTCTTTAATAAAAAAAATGAAAAATAATTTCTCCTTGATGAACTGTTTTTAATTTTAATTCATTGGCAAATTGTTTTTTTTTTAAATAATATTTAAAAGTAAGTGACAAAAATAAAAGTTTTTAAAATTCTAATTTTATATTTAAATCATAAAATATAATTTAAAAAAGTTTTTGGTTTTTTTTAGATTTTTTTTGTGTTAGGATTTTACAAATTATTTAAAATTAATTCTAAAAAGTTACATTTTGATTACTGCGTAATAAAATTCCAAATAACTTTTGATTTAAAAAAAATCATTAAGAAAAACTTTGAATCTTGTTAAAAAAAATAAGTCTATTTTAATGATTATTGAAATTAAATTTGATTTAAAGTAAGATTTTAAAAAAAGTTTTAACCTGAATTAATTCCCATTAATGGTAACCAAAAACAAACCATATTCACATTGCTTTGTTTGTAAACAAACAAACAAAAACAAAACAAAAAACTATTTACTTACTTTTTACTTACTATTTTTTAAAATTTTTTTAAAATTAATTTTATTGTTTATTTTATTGTCATTTAATAGTCATAACAGTTTGTTATTATTGATTAATAATTAATATATTTTTACAATTCTTATTTTTACTGTAAATATTATTGACGATGATGATGGTGTTGTTGGTGGTTGTGGAAGTGTGGACGATAATGATGATAACAAAAAATTAAAAAAAAAAGAAATGTTTGTAAATCTAGTTTATTGATTTCATTCACGTTACGATCTTGTTGCATTTGATAACATTTTTTTCTATTTATTTTCCACAATTTGATAGAAAAAAAATTAATGAAAATTTCCTGATCATTTTAAACATAAAAATTTCTTTAGCCAGAAAGGCTAAAAAGCGCACAAAAATGTTTGCGGCGACTTTAAAACTGTTTAAAATCTATTAAAAATTATTTTCCGAATAATCAAATAAAAATTAACTTTTCTTTTTTCTTAGGTTACAGCAAATTTCAACAAACGGACAAAACATTTGCTTGATAGTTTGAATTTATGACTATTCTTGATTTTCAATATTCGGAATTGACTTCTATCCTCATAAAGATGAGAGTAGAAATAAGCCTGAATAACTTAAATAAAAATTATTTCGTTTATTGTTTAATGTTTAAATTATTTAGAATGCATACAAGCAAAACAAACAAAAAAAGTTTTAAATTAATCTTTACTTAAGTAATTATTATTGTTATTTAAAGGTTATGTATTTTTATCTTCCTAGAAAAAAATATGATCAAGGCAGAAATAGAACATTTCAGTTTATTTTTGTTATGTAAAATTAACTAATTTGTTAATTAATTATATGTATTTAATATACAAAAAGAAATAACTCATTTATTTGTATTTTTTCAAATTTTTTAAAATTATAAGAAAAAGAATCTAAGATTTAAGAAAAATAAAATAAACCAATAATTTAAGTGAAATAATGATTCAAAGTAGAAAAAGCAGAAATAAAGACATATTTTTTTTATTTCCATGAAGATTTTTGAAAAATCTATCTTCGGTCCAAAATTCAAAACACATTTTAATATTTTCTTAGACCCTGGAGGCTTATATATCGGCCCTGAGGACATAAGGCAAATTACACACAAATATTTTGACTATAATATGTTTTAATATAACGGCTCTGGGTGACCACTTGGTAATTTTTATAAGTTAGGATTCAAAGGAGTAATTCCAGGATGAAAACCGAAAAATTAACTTCAGTTTTGTTTACAGAAATTTTATTTTATTTCTATACTTTTAGTTAATGGGGGTGCCCGCCCGCCCGGGTGCTCTCACCAAGTAAATATTATACTTTTAGTGATGGCAACAACAAAAAATGCATCATTGCAAATTTCTTATCAATTTAATTAAATTCAAAATTTGTGTATCGAATTTTTGCACCGTGATTGATTGAATATTGATTATTGAATATTGAATGATTTTCTGCCAAAATGTCCCACCCCACATCTTTACTTTCACAATTAGTCCGCTCGAAAAGTGACAAGCTGAGCTTGTCACTGGCCCAGTCAGTCAGCCTCACTTCTAAGGATCCCAAAAAATAATTAAAATTTCAACGAATAAGTCAAACATGACAATTTTAATTCAAAATGAACATCTTTTCTAGAATTTTAATTTTCTTTTATACTTTGTTCACAAAAGTTAAGTTCATTAAATAACAAACATGAATATTCATTTTAAACTCACTAAAAGAAAAAATGCTAACTCTAATTTTTACGGTACAAAAAAGTGGTCCAAACAATTTTTTTTAAAGTTAAATTTAATTATTTTTATTTTAACCTATTTTTAAAAGGTTAAAATTTGTCTGCGTTTTAACAAAAATTAAAATTATTTGGTGAGTTTCTCCTATAATTTATTATTAATTTATTGATAAATTTACAAAAATGATGGATTTTTTTTTCTTTCTATCATGAGGATTTTTCTTAAAATATTTTTTTAATGTTGCTTCTTTACTCCTAAAGATTATAGAGACTTTTATTCTCATCCTTAAGAATAAAGAACAAAATTATTTTAGGACCAGTTAGTGAGTGGAGTAGTGTTGACTTGACCACAAACTAATTGAATTAATTACATTTATTAAAATTCTTCGAAAATCAAAGGTTTTGGAAAAGTTTTTAAATAATATTTATTAAAAAAATAAATAATCTAATCCCACTTTTTTTGTTATTATTATTATTATTATTAGCCTTTTCCTGTCAATAGTACCAAGTACCAAAAACCAACCAATATCAACAAAAAAGATGGGAGTACTCAGTATTATTATTCAACTTATTTATTTTTTCCTGTTGATGGGGAAATCTTTTAATTATTTGATTTAATGGCAAAGAAGCGTTAAACATGAAACCAGGAAGGAAAAAAAACATGGATGAAGATTTATTTAATAATAATAGAAATAATAATAATAAATGAAGATTTTAATAATAAATACTTCACTTTCAACAACAGTCAACAGTTTTAGGGGTTAGTTTGTTTTTGTTTTATTTTTTCTCTGATACTGAAATAAATGTAAGTTTTTTTATATATTTTTTTTCTTTTGGTAAAGATTATTAACATTTCGTCATCAATTTATTATTCTATTTGTATTATCGTAATTAGTTATTTAATTTATTCATTATTATTATTATTTATATTTATTATTCAATATGTCCCGTCTGTTTGTTGTTGTTGAGAGTGAACAGAACAGAACAGAACATAACATCTACAAAATCTGAAATAAAATATTAATAATATAAATAACAATAACAATTAAGGGCAATTTATTAGATTAAAGATAAAGAGTATAGTGTAGAAAAGAAGAATAGTTATTGTTGTTCAAATGCAACCATGCAGTTAGTTTTGTGTTGTAGTCGCTAGTGTTTCATGATAACTAGGGAAAAAAGGTAGGGTCAACGTAAGGGATGAGATGGATGGATGGACACATTAAAAAATTGGTCTGCTACTGACTGACTGCTTGCTTGTCCGTACCGTCCACATATTGCTTTCTTTCAGTATATTTAAATTACAATTTATTTCAATTTCTCTAAAATTACTTTTCGGAGCCTTAAAAAAAAAAAAAAAAAACACACATCAAGGAAGATTAACTGCTCTAACTCATAATAATAATATAATAATGAGCAAAAAAAAACCCGAGCCTAGAGCTAGCTTACCCTCGTCTACGACCACGGGGGAATTTCATGTTCCAACTTCAAAGGTCCACAACAACAAATATAAATAAATAAAATTTTAAAAAAAATTACAAAAATAAAATAAAATAAAGGTAAACAAAAAACTCTTCAAAATAACTTTTTTTAAAAAAATTGATTATTATTTTTCTTTTTACATACCTGTACCAATTCGTTGATTATGACAGGAGACGATCTTCTGTTGTTCTCTGCCATGATAATAATTATAATAATAATAATTATTATTAGTAAAACAATAATAACGATAATAAAAACATGATCTTCCGTTCCACATGTATGTTGTATTAATGTTTTTTTTTTAAATATTATTTCGTAGTAGGCGGTTGTTGTTGTTTGAGTACAGTATCAGCGGCCTACGACTTATGTATTTAAAAATTCATATCCTTCTTATGATTATTCTTTTCGGTTATTACCTTATGTGGGAATTTTCTTACGTCGGAATCGTCGAACGTCATTTAAAGTTTAACCCATCTTGAGAGAGGAAGACAAATAGAAACAAAGAGAGAGGAGAGGGGGACCCACCCACCTACCGCAAAAAGGCAATTCGGTTTTTTTTTAAATCCCTTTTCAGACCTCCTCCTCTTCTGTCTCTCATACACGCCAAAAGCACATTCACGCACCCTGTCTGTCTACCTCTCTCTCTCTACCTCTCTGTTAGATCAGATTATATCTAGCACTGACTGTCTTTCTCTCTCTCTGTCTCTCTCCCTCTCTCTCTCTGTCTTTCTCTCTCTCTTTCTCTATATAAAAACATAAAATTGCCTCACTTTGAAGAAGAAAAAAATTTCCTTCTCTATATAAACTACACAAAATCTGTTCTGTTTTTAATTAAATATAAACATCTTTCTTTTTCCTTCGCCGTGATTTAAAAAAATACCTTCCATAAACGCGTTCATATCTCCCCGTTCACCAACTATCTCCCTGTTCTGTTCATGTAATTTCTGCCTTCCTTACTTTTTGGCAACAACCATCAATCCACGTAAACAATAAAAAAAGCCAAAGGAAACTATAAACACATAATTACACACGATGACAGACAATTGGCAAATGTCTAATTCACGACTAAATTTTATCTACGGAAGCTCCAAAGTGATAGAATTTATTTATTCATATTGCTCTACTGCTTAAGTCTTTTTTTTTTAACTACACAAGTTATTTTATTCTATGGAAAAGAACGCCTAATACGACCGAAATACATAAAATTTTGCAATATGTTCTATGGATTAGAAAATTAGATAATAAATAATTTGATAAAATATTATTAATTTTTTTGTAGGTAGAATTAACTAAGGAAGAGAGACCAAAGACCACACACGCATAATTAAATGGTTGTATTTTCCCAAGGAGAATAAAATATTGTTATTTTTTTTTCTTTTAAAAGAGTGTGTTAATGTTTGTTAGAATTTCTTTATTTTTCATTAACTCCTTATACCCTAACTTATCAAAAATACCAAGTAGTCACTCGGGTCTGTTATATTAGAATAACAAATCAAGGCAAGGTTATTGGCGTGTCTACTTATATCGGTCCCTTAGGGTCTAAAGGGTTAATATATTTTTCTTTTTTCATTTAATTATTCTAGTTTGAGTATTAAACTCATTTTGCTTTAAGAAGATTTCAATTAGAATTTCTAAAGAATTTCTTTCAACCTTTGAACCCCGACTTCTTAAAATTATCAAGTAGTCACTCAGAGTCGTTACATTAGAGGAACATACTAAAGCCAAAATATTGGCTTGTCATATTATGCTTTATGTTGTCAGAGCCGATATATCGGCCCTTTAGCGTTGAAAGAGTTAAATTACTTTTCTGGAACTTTAAACATATCAAGGTGGGTAACTAACTGACTGCATTCACTAATTTTTAGATAAAAATTACGCATCACCTCTAAAAAACATTTGCTCTTTTCTTGTACCCAAACATTTTTAACTTAGTTTCTAATATAAAGGATACAGGTATATTTTCTTGGTAAAATACCAACTCAAATTAGGCACAAGGCCATTTTTTATGTGCCCATTATATTCCTGGACTTTTATAATCAATGTTGCCCTTCACCTAAATGAGAATATATTTACTTGGTCGAGCACAAACCCAAGTTAGGCAAAAGGCCATTTTTATGTGCCCATTATATCCCTGGGCTTTTGTAATCACTATTGCCCTTCATCTGGATGAGTTACAACCGGAGTTAATGAGACCCATCTGCCCGAGGCAGCTAAAGGTGAATGCAATGGTTTTAAATGGGATTTGAACTACGATTCCAGAGTCCAAATTTTTACAAATGGTCCAGCCTTGCTACCCTTATATAAAGGATAAGCAATCAGTTAATCTTTATCAAAAGAAAATATCCAGTGTTTAAACTATTTGATATACATAGGGAAGGTATATTATATTTACTTGGTAGAGAGAGCACCTAACCAAGTTAGGCACAAGGCCATTTTTACGTGCTCTAAATACCTGGGCTTTTTTTTTAATTCAGTTTTACCCTCTACCTAGATGAGTTGCTCTCCAGAGTTAACGAGCCCCATCTACCCGAGGCAGCTAAAGTGAATGGAATGATTTTGACTAGGATTTGAACTGGCATAATACGATTCCAGAACCTGAGTTTTTTACCAATGCTCCACCGTCGCTGCCTACTTTTACCAATGCTCCACCGTCGCTGGTCCAAAATATATAAAGGTATGAAAATACTTACCCAGAAAAGAGAGGGCAAGCAAAGTGAGCAACAAAAACCTCATCTTGTCTTGTTTTTTTTGTTTTTTTCAAATTTCCACCTGGGTTTTAAGAGACGAATACAAAAAATCAACCTCAAATGAACGACAAGGTTCAATACTTGCCTCTTTTATATGGTCTGTAGCTTCTTACGGAATTTGAGCAATTTACTAATATATAGAACTCATAGAAGCATGAAGATGCTTTTGTCCTTTATCTTAATGCAAATTAGGTGCAGTACAAAGTAAAGTACAGGAGAGAAGAGAGTGAAGTTAAAGTAATAGAAAAGAATTGAATCAAAAAAGGGTTTAAAAAACTTACGATGACTCAACTTTATATCTATTTAGAAAAATGTCTGCCTTTGAATCGTTTATTTGCGTTCAGCCTTTTATTCTTTTATTCAATCGTTTATTTTATTTATTTATTCAATAATTTATTTATTTATTTATTCAATCAGTGCCGTGCTTAGCCACCTTGTGGTGCCGACACAGAATGCGTTTTGCGGCCCCCTTTCTCCTAAAAACGTAAGTTGAGTTGCCCATCCCTCAACATACTGGAGCCTTCGTTCAAATACCATATACAATATGTCTATCTGTCTTTCTCTCTCTGT
>JAUZSX010345999.1:0-10325 GCA_034780655.1 Idiosepius hallami
ATCCCTTTAAAACACCTGAGAAAATAACGACCAATTTGTCTTGTCTTTGCTAAGTATAGAAAATCTATTTTTATTATACTGAAACTTAGAAATAAGAATCTGTTTTTATAATGACACACTCCCAATATAATTCGTTTTTAGATCAAGAAAATGATGTACTCAGTTTTGATAACTAGAGTTAGACTTCTTTTTTCAATTCTTTAACAACATTCTCTAAAACACATGAGGAAATACTGACCAATTTGTCTAGTATTTGCTAAGTATATACATTTTTCTTTATTCTGCAGAAAATAAGAAGTCAGAATCCTTCTGAATCAAGGAGCATTAACACTTATAACTGGTTTTATAACGAAGATCTCCCAACAAACTTACAACTGTAATACGTTTTTCCTTAATTTGAGAAATACTGCTCTTATTAATGAAATGAATTTAGGCTTTTTTTCATGTTCTTAACTACATCCCCTTAAACACCTGAGAAAATAAAGACCGTTTTGTCTTGTCGTGGCTAAATATCTACATATCTATAAAAATAAAATTGTATGTGTCTGTGTCTTTCTTTCAGTCGGTGTACAATCAATCTGTACTAATTCCCTTTCTTAATTTTGGACCCTCAGACGTATAACCTGATATAGAGGCTATTCAGACCTTGATATATCTTTTTAACTGGTTTTCAGTCGAAAATTTTGCTGGTAAAAGGTCAAAGTTAAAAGTTTTGATCTTTGTGGTTTCTACAAAATTATTTTGTGGGTTGAAGTTTGATAAATTGCTTATCTGGACCCGTAGAACACTTTCTAATAGGTTTCAAGTGCGAAAATAGCTGCTAAGGGGTCAACATTTGGATAACAAAAATTTTTAAAAAATCAAGAATCAGACTAAAATTTGAAAAGCACAATGATTCAAGCCACTTAAATTTACATGTTTAAGGAATTGCTTTCCTATATCTAAGACAGTTTAATTACTTTAATAGCAAATGACGACACCAAGACAAAGGCGTCTTGTATAAAATAAATTTGAATTAGGCAAAGATTACCTTATGGCAGATAGGTTGAGTATTACGATTTTTTATGTGTAACACTCTAAACTTTAAAATAAGTGCTTTAACAATTTTTTATTTCAATAATTATGATTATTAAATTAAATAATAAAGATATATCAATAGGAATAAAATGATTTAATTAAAAAAAAAGTAAAGTCACTTATGTGATACCATATAAGTCAGCTTAAATTAAGAAGATTTCAAACTAAAAACAACAAACTTACTTTTTGAACAGTCATTTCCAAAATACAATTCATTACATTTGCATTCATAATTGTCTCCAATTGCTGTGCATGTTCCGCCATTTTTGCACGGATTTGAGAAACATGGTTGAACTGCAAAACAAATATTTTAGAAATATTTTACATAAAAATATGTTCGTTTATGTACTTGGTATTTAACAGCATATCAACAATTATAGGTCATATTAAGGTCTAAATCAATTACTTTTGTAAACATTTTTTATATACACATAGTTTTTTTAATTATAAAGTTACACTATTTAATCGATAGCAAGTGGGAAGAGGGGATTTTATACCTCTCCAAAAGGTTTTAGTCGGCATGTTAACGTAAACGTAAGGCCTTGGGTTCGAACTCGCCTACTACGATTCCGAAGTTCGATTGCCTATTCACTGGGCCACGTCGACCGCCCCAATAAAAATATGAAAAAGGTTTAAACATTTTATTTTTTAATTTTCTTCTACTTCCAGAAAAAAACCCGTCGTATTTCAATAAAAATAAAAATATTAATCAATAAACTTATAAAAAATCAGATCTTAGTGTTTGTATGAGACCCAACTTCCTGTAGTACTTTAAAAATAAAACCACAATAGTTATTAAAAGAATAAAAAAATATCCTGTTTATACGTAGGCCTCTTAAGAAAAAGAAATTACAATATTTATTTTTAAAATCATTCAGATCACTAAAATGAGCTTATATATAAAAGGATTCTTTAAATACCTTAGAGAAAAGTTTTAGAAATATATATATAAAGATGAGTTGACGGACCTTATCTATCCAGGTTTTAGAATCAGTGTTATCCTTTGCCTAGATGAGTTAATCTCCTTAAGCTGAAAGCCTTACCGACCCTACATTGTTTAATTAAATCTGTTTACTGTCTTCGCAGAATAAGTAATGTCAACATACCTTTGCATTTCCCTTGTCGCAGTTCAAACCCCTTTTTGCAAACACATGCCCGTTGTTCATTCAAAATACCACACTCGCTGTTTGCTTGACAATGAGCTAATCTTTCAATCACGAGCGTGCCACTAGCTCTGCAGGTCGTTCTTGTCTGACATTTAGGATCTACCATTGTTTCGTTTACCTGTCGGTTTAAACATGAAAAATAAAACAAAAAAGTTTATTCATTTAATTGAATTGCTTGCAAATTTGTGACACATGCAGGTTGTCGCTTCATGTTTGATTATCATTTATTAATAAACCAAAATACGCTAAAAATATTAATATTTTCTCTGGGCTGACATAACAATTAGGCACTGGAATTTTAGTGCCTTTAGCTAAATTTTAAGGTTTATTTTTCAGGATGAATGTTGAAATTAAACTTCCTACGAAAGCGTGTTTGAACTTTCTTTTAAGGTTTAGTCCGGAATAAAGTCGTGATGTACAACACTTATTTTTATTTCCAAGCCAATGGGTTTAAAAACAATAATTGTTATTTATAACTTCTATCAAATGTAAAAATTATAAAAATATATTTTGTTAAATCAACACATTTATCAGCTTTTTTTATAGGCTTTGATTATTTTGAGACACGCTGTAAATCGTGAATATTGTTGGAAAAATAGAACCTAATAAAAAAATTGAGGTAGAGTTGATAAAAACATTTTGTTTGTTTGTGTTTTACGACATGTCAACGTTTTAAGGTCTATTAATGCCGAGAACAACCATTTTATGTATTCATATGTTTTTTTGAATAACACAATATTCCCTGCTTAACATGTACTGGAAGCAAATGTGGGGATTTATACCTTTCCTAAGGATATTAGTCTAATTACGAATTAAACGTCTGGGATTCGAACTCGCCAACTGCAATTCCAAAGTGTGACTGCTTACACACTAACCTAAATGGACTTCACTATGAATCATGTATCACGCTGTATTCAAATCGAGAGGATTTCGGTCGTACATGAATTCAAACCCTTTACGTTTACATCCAGTTTAATAACCTTTGAAAAACTTGTGAATTCAAATATTCAATTGATTAGCGAAGGTGAAGCAGTGATAAAATCTTCGACTCAGGAATCGTTTACACAAATTCAAATCCCAGTCAAAATCCATAACATTTACTATCAGATGCCTCAGGTAGATAATGCTATTTAACTTGGGAGATTAACTCCCTATCTAGATGTAAGAATAATACTGACAAAAAAAAACTGGTAGGTGATACTTATCAAATCAAGTAAAGTAACTTATTTCGGTGAAGGTTAATACTGATTGAGAAAGCCGAAGGATATAATAAGCACTTAAAAATGGCCTTGTGCCTAACAAGAATTGGAGCTTCAGCAACTAAATATATCCTATATTCCAGCGAAGTTAGAGCATTGGTAAAAGCTCATATTATGCAAGTTCAAATCCCAGTCAAAACATTTTCATTCACCTTAAAAATGGCCTTGTGCCAAACTTGGTTGGTGCTACCCACCAAATAAATAGAATATCCTATATTCCATTTAGCCTCTGGATGAAATCCTTCATTTAGTACTAATCAGATTATTTGTTGTGTAAAGAACGGCATTCATAAAAATAAAGTTGGTCGTACATGAATCAGTTACTTTCCTGTCGTTATAGTAACCTTTGAAAACCTTTCCTATGGACTCTACTACAGTACCTTTTGATTTTCTGTATGGGTTTGCTTTGGTTTGAGCAACCATCTTTCGTGACCGATAAGGCTACAGAGATTTAACTAAGGCATCTTATGACCAACGATAGCCCACTGCGTCCGGATGCCCTGTTGCCAGTGCTTCTGGTTGTGCGTCTCCCTCCTATGCTGCACCTCCCGTAAGAATGTCGGTATCTCAGGTCCGATCACAGTAAACGACATCACTATTCTAATCAAACCCAGTTGTCATGCTCCTTCTTTCTCCCCACGGCAGTTCCCAAATGACATAATATCCACACTCAAATCTGCGCAGGCAAAAGACACTAGATTTAAACTAACCTTCATATAAATGTTATGATTAAGGCATCCACATTGAGATTTCAATACACATTCTTCGCCGCTTAAAACATATCCTGGCTTACAAACACAAGCTTCTGTCATTTCTTTGCAGGTTGGCTGCGGTTCAGAACATGATGGCTGACACACCAGCGCGTTGAATTTATACAAGTTATTCGATGGACATGACATGGCTGTAAAAGAAAATAAATAAATAAAATAAAATAAAACCAACTCTTTTCAAAAAAGAGGATTGATCCAAAACAATATGAATTACTTTGTAATACCTGAGAAAGAGTTAAGTTTAATTCTATCGAAACGTCGTGAAATAAATAACTATAAAAACGTGGACAACAGTCCGACTAATTTTTGGAGAATTTATCAAACCTCATTTCAAAAATTCCGAAAAATAAATAAAAACACTGTATTTGTATTTCTATTTTTGAGATGAGGCTTCATAATCTGCGTATTATCTTTTATTTTGAACTTTTTGTTTTCATCTTAATAGTTTATGGTATTTTTCTCACTACGTTTCGGTCAAATTCACCTGAAGAAGGCCGGAGGTGAACTTGGCCGAAACGTAATGAGAAAAGCATCATAAAATACCAGGATGAGGGCAAAAGTCCATAATAAAACATAATACTGAAATAAAAAAAAGATCATGGTGATTTTTCAAATCTATTCTATTTTATGCCATTAACAAAACCACTATTTTTATTGAAGCTAATACTTATACATTTTTAGAATCTAAAAGTTAATGCACTATTATAGGGAAGTCTAAAGCTTCGTATTGTAATATATTCAAACGTATTCTTACTGTAAAAAAAAATTATATAATTTTAGTATAAAAAAGCATTCGAAATAAATTTAGTTGGGAAAAACATTAGTGATGAATTTGATACAAAAAAAGCATTATAACAGAATCTAGTATGAAAAGACTTTAGAAATGAATTTAGTATAAAACGCATTAGATATGAATTCAGTATAAAAAGCATTAGAAATTAATTTAGTATAAAAAGCATTAGAAATGAATTTAGTATACAAAAGCACTAGGAATTGATATAGTTTAAAAAAAGCCTTAAATGTTTTCCTACATAATAGGCTTTCTGTGTGGCATGTTTCTGGCGTCCAAGCATATATTAGTCGTATAATACTTCAAGTAGATATTAAAAACTTACGGCAATTTGCAAATTTTCTCCATTGCAAAAGAATGCCCGCTTCTTGACATCCCTGAACAAATCCTTCAAGCGCTCTGCATATAACATTGTTCACGATTTTGTTATCACTATGGTAGACACAAGCATCGATTTGACATGAATTCAAGTATTCTTGAAATCTTTCGTCACCAATGATATTCTTGCATTTCCTGAAAATTTTATGGTTGATCAAGTCACATTTACGTGTCTGCGCATGCGTGCATTTTGTGTTCACATCTGTGACATTGCATCTAACACGAAAGAGAGAAAAAGAAAATAGCATAGGTTAATTAGAGTTATATAACAAAGTCAAAAAGGCGATTACACACAGAAAATATACAATTGTGTTTTATTTGCGAATTCTTTGAGATTTAGTTTCTTAGTCCATATATTTGTTTTATTTTCGAAGTATTATCCTCATCTTCAATAGCTGGAATTCCTTGAGATGAAACTTCTTAATCTATGTATTTACTTTTCAGACTATTGTCCTCATTTTCATCATTGTATTTATTTGGGAATTCCGTAAAATGAGGTTTCTTAGTCCATATATTTTTTTATGTGCAGACTGTTGTCCTCATCTTAAATCATCTTTGAGATGAGAATTCTTAATCTATGTATGAATTTAGTTAAAGACTCTGTCCTCATTTTCAGAAGTATTTTATTTATTTTGTGAATTCTTTGGGATTAGGCTTCTTAATTTATGCTGTAGTTTATTAGTGAACTGTTGCTCCGATCTTCCATAGTGGGAATTCGTTTAGTTGAGATTTCTTAATCTAAGTATTAATTCCTTTGCGGACTGTTGTCCTATTGTTCAATTTTGAAGTTGATTAATTCGTTTTCTTATAAATAAGCCAATTTTAAAGCAAATTGTTATATTTAAGTTGAAATGGTGTAGATGTCTTAATTTTCCTACCTAACAACCCTTATCTCCCCCAGGCATCTGAAAATGATGGTTTTTAGAATTGAACTCGAATAATACAAATCAAGAGTGTAAGCTTTTACCAATCCTGAGTGTCATTTTCTCAATAAAGAAATTAGGGTTAAAATACATTTGAAATTAAAGCTGTCAAGAAAGCAGAAAGATAACAAACCCTAAAGCAATTTTTTTCATAATCTAATGAGGAAACTTTTTTTTTTTTTTTGATAAAAAACTATATGATATAACATCGTGTAAATTTATTGTGCATCATGAGAAGATGTAGTTTTGCTGGCGGGCTTGCGCAATTATCCGATTTTCTGTAAATGTAAGATAAAATTAATTTGTTAACCTCCTTATCTGGTAGGGCTGGGGTTATTACTGACTACAGATCCTGATACGATTTAGAATAATTAATCAAAATTAAACAAGAACCTTTATTTTATTTTAAGAATCTTATTAATTTATTCAAGTTGCCTTATCTTAACATAAACATCGTCGTGGGCTTCGAATAATTTTGTTTACGCTCGAATGTGCAATATCTACGCCAGGAGAAAAATAGGCCCGCGTTCAGCAGAATATTGGCTTTCGTTAGCCTATTTTAATACGCAAACCCAATTTATAAGCCAGAAAATGTTTTAAAAACGAGCGATATAGATACTTGAGCACATACTGTAATAGCCGATTACTGAATCTATTACGAAAACCGCCTGGTGTGGAAGGAAAATACGCTATTCTAAAATCTATCAACCCATTTATTTTATGCAATTATTTTATTCGATTACTGTTGTTCCTTACTTGTCCTCCGGTTGATCGCTGTCATCCTCCACTTGATGACTTTTTCCAATCTTCGAGTATCGATCGTTCAAACTTGATACATCTTCGCCATCTTTGGTACGTAGATCGTCCTTTTTCCCGTTACAGTCCCCACAGATTCCAGTCATTTTATTCATAAATGTCGCTCGAATTTTCACATTGGCCCGGTGGTTTCCGTCAAACTGAACTCTCAGACCCCATTCTGTAGAAACGGTAATCCAGCCAGCCGCATATTTGGCAGAGAATCCTAAAAAGTTGTTAATTGGTAAAGAACGTTTTTCGCCATTCACCTACAAACAAAAATAGGGGAAAAAATCGAAAAAAAGAATACCATATTTACTTGGAAAAGCACCAAACCAAGTTAGGCACAAGGCCATTTTTACATGCTCTGTATACCTGGGATATTTTAATTCAGTGTTACCCTTCACCTAGATTAGTTGCTCTCCCGAGTTAACAAGCCCCATCTGCCTGAGGTAGCTAAAGTGAATATAATGGTTTTGACTGGGGTTCGAACTCACGTAATACGATTACAGAGTCCGAGCTTTTTACAAATGCTCCACCGTCGCTGCCCAACGAAAAAAAGAATACGAATAATGGGTAAAAGTAAGTTATTGACTTGGAAGAGGGCAACACTTGTCGAGCAGGAGGCAAAGCGGGCTTTGATGAATCAGAGATCCGCACCCCTATGCACCCTGTATCGTAGAGGCTGTATTTCTTATCCTTATTGTTCTTCCGGAGCGCCTTTAAGAAGTGTATTTGACACATGTAGTGGTTAGAAAGTAAATAGATTTTCTGTCGTTAAAAGACCCAAAACCCATGCCCCAAATCCCTAATTTTTCAAAATAAGACCCACTATCACATTTATGGTGTCATGTTGATCGTGCCACGAACTGCCGACCAGCCTCGAGCAATATCTGATATTCCTAAGTGGTCACCCATCTTAGTACTGAACAGACATTACGTTTCTTAATTTCGGTAATCTTCACCAATGTGTCAAACTGGTGTCACGTTTAATATCTAATGAAGCGAATAAATTTGGTAAACTGCAACTATGTAAGTTAAAAAAGCAACTGTTAAAAATAACGTCTGGGACATAAAACTTGATTTTAATTCTTAGAATATTTTTATACTTACGAGCATTTGATTTCCTTTTAACAAACGAATTTTTACACTCCCCTCCAGTTTAATATCCACCATTCGGGTGTAAGATACACGGCTATTTCCACGGTGTTCATTTTTAACTTCTACAGCAAACCAGTGTGGAGCATCTTTGGTGCTTTTAACCAAAGTATATTTACAAATGCCCATAAAGTGAATCATTTGGCCATCAAAAGTCTTGTAATGAGGGTCACCCGAGACACTGCAGGAACAATCAGGTTTCACTGGAAAATTAAAAGATTTAAAAATGTCTGTGATAAATTCTATTTCCGCACGATGCGAGACGTCCCTTGATCAAGGAATGTCATTTATAGAGGCAAGGCATGCTAACACTCGCAGTAAATATGAATGTTTACCATTTGTTTGTATAGCTTAAAATATGCGCCGTTGCGATCAAGTGTGCCTTTAAGGTAAAACTGTAAATAAATTAATTTGAACGTAGTCGTAGGTCGCTGGTTAAACTAACCGTATCGCATGACGTGGTTCACACAATCGAATCCAACCTGAGATTTGAAGATTGAAACGATGTTCTGGCACAAAGTGTCCCTTTAAGGTAAAACTGTGAATAAATTAATTTGAACGTAGACGTAGGTCACTGGTTGAACTAACCGTATCGCATGACGTGGTTCACACAATCGAATCCAACCAGAGATTTGAAGATTGAAACGATGTTCTGACACTATTTTGTGAGTTCTGCTTACTTTTCGCGATTGACTGTGTTGTTGATTGGTAGAACCAATTCGCCTCATTAATTATATTCAAAACAAAATAAAAAGATAACATTTTATATATACAATGATCCGATTTACTGACTTCTCCTCACTCGACAATTCATCACCCTACTACTCGTCATCACGTGAACAATTCATCACTCCGACAGAGAGTATTTTCATCATCCGTAAGAAAAAGAATACATTCATTCATGTAATAATGTTAATTATGTAGTTATGTTTTTATCAAGTTAAACTTTTAGCCCTTTTTGACAATTTTGAGAAAATTAATACGAAATATTATCGACATCATAAAGTGATCTATCTTTTTAAGTATTTTAAAAAATACGCAATAAAAAATAATTTGAATTAATTTATTTGCTATTTCTTTATTTAAAAATCTAAACAACATGTATCCCTACATATTAGGCAAGGCAAGATGGACTCTACTGCACGTTCTCTTGTCTGTACTACCGCTGTCGGAGATCACTTAACTGGTTCTATAAAATGTGCTAGAGCATATTCACCGGAGTGGTTTACTGTTTTACACAAGGCGAGGTCTGTTCAACATTTCGGGTTTCTAGAAGCCCTCACAATAAATTTTGGTAAACCTGGTCTTTGTAAACAGAAACACCACATACGTTCTTTAAACGTCTTTCACCGGTTTCTCCTGGTTAGTTTTTGGTGTATGGTTATTCGCACTCTTACTATCCTTTTATAACTTGATCTATTTTTTTTTTGCTTAAATTTATAGTTAGAGTGCTCAATAACATTGATATCAGTCAAGTATAGTCAAGGAGTCAACAGCCTTCGGTGACTGTCAGTTTCTCGCCTGTTGACTCTGTGTCTACGCTTATATATATATATGTATGTATGTATTGATTATACTTACGTTGTGAACAGTCTTTTCCTTGAAATGCATCCCTGCATTTACATTTGTAACCTTTTCCCTGAGGAACGCACTCTCCACTATTTTTACATGGTTTTGTATTGCAAACATGAACTAGAGAAAATAATATTCAAAATAATTAAAAAAAACTAATCGATATAAATAATTAATAAAACATTTTTTTCTACCAAAATAAATAAATTGCTAGTCAAATAAAAAGTGTTGACTTTCCTTTCAATAAATCAAAATTGTCACTTATTAATATGTTGTGGAATATACTACGTTAAATATAGAATTATCTTCATATATCATTGAATTATTTTTACTGATTACTGAATCCTGCTAATTCATTATGTAATTCTACACTTTTTTAAATTATACCATTTAGTAATGAATAATACATCGTCGTTATATGCCTGTTGATTAAGATA